>JAWRVZ010000057.1:1482500-1622500 GCA_037043235.1 Rhodeus uyekii
TCGAGATAACCGATGATCGAGATAACCAACAGCCAATTTGACGATTTGTTTGATGAAGTGATCGGCATGCTATTCCAGTTTTTTACGATTGCTAAGCAGAGTGGGCAGATCTGAAGTCACATGTGCAAAACTCTAACTACAGTGTGCACAGCAGCAGTTCATGTGAACCAAACTCTAGCTCATTTTCATTGCTAGTACACAGTTTTCAAAACTCTACACACTTATCCCATGACTTTAACCACAACCTGCACAACACTACAGATTTACACACTGCTGTCAAAACTGTGAACCACACAATCAAAACTATTATCATTCAAAAATATATCATATTTCATTATATATAATATTATATAATATTTATTTATTGAACATTTCGATCAAAAAATAGATTTCAGCCTTGTGCCTTTCAAACACTGCTGATTGCAAACAGGTGAGAGTTACATCCTTACAGTAAATGAAAACATTACAGGAATTTATTTTGTATTGCAATTATAGAATATTTACACATATATACATTACAGTAAGTTTGACTGTAACATATTTTTACAACAGGACCCAAAGGCTGCCCCCAACAGGAGGAAGAGAAAAAATATTTTGCAGGAAAATGCTATTGTTGACATGGTTATGGTCACCAATGCAATACTGTAAAACTGTGGGATAATCAAGATAGAGAGCTGGCTGATAATGATATATTTGGAAATGTTACAGACCTGGTTCTTCCCCAGGAGCATGAGAGAAAACATTAGATGT
This sequence comes from Rhodeus uyekii, assembly GCA_037043235.1. Taxonomy (NCBI): domain Eukaryota; kingdom Metazoa; phylum Chordata; class Actinopteri; order Cypriniformes; family Acheilognathidae; genus Rhodeus; species Rhodeus uyekii. Next base: position 1,483,251 of record JAWRVZ010000057.1, read on the forward strand.
GACGTTGATGAAAACCTGTGGCTGATGCTACAGAGAGGCAGGATTAGCCCTTCAATTATTTGTTTGAATTATAGTATGTACTTTTAGTTTCTATCTTTTTCTCATTACTGTAAATCCGTAAATTACTACAGACTATTGAAGCAAACTGCTGATTTTCATTTACCTTAAAGAACTGTTGTGTTTTAAAAATGTAAATCCTGTAAATCGTGTGAAAGAATGTCTTCACACTGATTTCACACGTTTTTTTGAAGAAAATATTACTTTGTATGAAGTCACTGAAATTGTTCAAACTGTAAAGAAAAGTTAGTATTTTCTGTATTGGTGTTTGATGCGAGTGTTTTTACTCTCAGTGTGTTCTGAGTGACAGTGTGTGTTATCTCAGTGAGGGTTGTGTCTGTTTTGAGCCGTGTGTTAAGAGTTGTGATCGAGATGCGAAAAATGAAATCTCGGCCGAGGCGACGATTTCCAAGTTTGTTTTGAAATTTGCGCGCCGCCACTGACCCATAAACTCGCAACAATCGTCCCGCTCTCCCATTGGCTGTCTCGGCCGCTAGCTTTCACTGCAGCATCCTGCTCTCCTATTGGTCAGCATCGCTCCCACCAGCCTCTGCGTAGAGGCGTTCAGTGTTGCCAACTTAGCGTCTTTGTCACTATATTTAGTGAGTTTTCAGACCACTCCAGCGACAATTTTTCCCAAAAACGACTAGAGACAAATCTAGCGACTTTATCTGGAGTTATTGGCGACTTTTGGAGACTTTCTGAATGCACATATTGCTCTCTTACTCTTCCCTGTCAGCAGCAAGTGCTGCTGTGAATCCCCTTCCCGCTGACAGGAAGATCTCTCCGCACCGCAGTTGACAGTAAGATCTGAAGTGAAAGGGAAGAAGAGGATGCTCTCCATGGAGACGAAAAGGGAGATAATTGAGAAGTATGAAGCTGGGATGCGATTAGGCAATTTACATGTAAAAGCCTGACCGATTTACGAAAAGATCGACTTATGAAGCCAACTTCGGAACGGATTATTTTCGTAAGTCGGGGTTCTACTGTATGTATATATTGACAGAAAAACTGTTTTTCAGTTTTTCTTTTTTAATAAATCGCAAAAAGGTAAACAATTCTGTGTTTTTCAGTCAATATGGGGTGCTGTGTGTAATATAACAAAGAGTGAAAAATTTAAGGGGGTCTGAATCCTTTCCGACCCAGTGTGTGTGTGTGTGTGTGTGTGTGTGTGTGTAGTACCCTAAATAAGAGCACTTCCAAACTCCCAAAAAGCATCTGACATTGTTCCCTCTCTCTCTTAGTATTGATCAGTATTTTTCTTCAGGTGATGCTAATGGATTTTCTTGCTTTTTAATTCTGCTTAATGGCAGCTCCATTCACCGAGTTCCATCCCAAGGTAAATCAGGCCTGTTCTTCATGCTTGCACTATTCTTCTGGAAGTTTGGTTGAGTAGAAATGGACTACGCTTTTATTAAAATGGTGCTTTTGGATTAATCACATATGGATTTTCCTCAAGTTATTCAATGATGTCATACCTGAAATTCTTTCAGCAAAATATAACTAAGATAAACTAAATAATAAATATGTTTTATTGAGAGCGAGCAAGCGAGCTTCAGTTACCATCAGACTTTTTTGAGTTTTGGCTGCAAATTTCATTTGTCGTTTTGGATATCAACTTTGTTTCTGGTGTACTGGTCATTTTGAAAATGTGAGCATGTTCTGAGGCAATTTCTTCAGAAACTTTAGAGGAGATACATTACTACTAGATACTTTTTCTCTGGAAATAATTTTTTGAGATATTAAAAGTCTCAGTTGCTTTACGTTTCCAGCTGGTCATGAATCTGAAATACCCTTTTCCATCTGGCTCTTGTGATACATGAGTGCTCCAGCTTTAATGTCAGATGTCATGGTTGATAAGACTTATCTCCAAAGTGCTTCTGTTAGCCGTTGTTGCTCCAGTCATATTCTAGATGCTATTTTCCTTTACAATGATTAAATTAAAGCAGATATGACTGGTGTTGTGGTGTGGTTTAACAGTACGCAGCACTCCTTTGGCTGCAGGCATTGAATGTTACTAAACAACTTCACCAGAAGAAATTTGCTAAGTCTGAAGAACCTTGAATTTGAGCCCCGATTTAAAAATATGTTACAATGGATTACTGTGTAAAGTTTAGTAAATTCCTTGACAAATTAGTTAGTTTGTACGTCACCTTGTTCATGTTCAAAAAGTTGCATAATTGTGTTAGGAAAACGCTCACATGATCTGTTACCAAGGTGACTGTGCTGTAGGGGTGTGTATCTGTGTCCACTGAGTTGTAATGAAGGACATAATAAATTACCCCTAAAGGTCATCCGTCAGGTGACCGACAGAAATGTACACAGCTTACAGCTCTTCACCCTATCCACTGATCAATACTTAGTAAATTCTGTCACAATGTCTGAATCATTCAGTGTGTTAAAAACATAATGTGAACAATATCTCACCTTTTCATGACTGCACTTAGCCAGGCCAGTAACCCAGTGCTGAGTTTCACAAGGTGTTTAGTAAAGGTGACACTTCATGAATATTAATAAAATGGTGAGGATGTGACTTTGGCAGAAAAGAGAGTTTGAGAGAAATGGGAGAGGAGGTAAAGGCAGATAAAATGAAGGATGATGTATTACACACTGCCAGCATCCATTCACTGCCTGGCACAGAGAGAGGCCGGACCTACCCACCATACCATTTATCCCGATTAAAATCCCTCCACCTTCCCTGTCCTTTTATCTGTCACCTCTGTTGATTGCACTGGGCTCGGAATGCTAATGCGATCCGAATTTGGAATGCTGATGTAATCCATATGTTAGCCGCTGAAACACTGCATTGTACGCCTTTGTTGTTAAGTAATGCAGTGTAAGCAGAGAGTCAGCATGAGTCTTTTGGGGCCCACTGAATCAGCTTTATTACATTTGGTATTTATGAAGTCAATCTTTTATCTGGAGAAATGCTCATTCATTTTCTCCACATAGGCCTCTTGTTCAGTAAAGAGTTTTAACCAGCTCTGAGAGGAATCACATTACATACCTTTGAAGCAAAAAACGTTTAAGAAAACCAAGAGAAGAATGTGTAAGACTGTGTGATACTCATCCTATGAAGAACATTATGTTTCTGAATCATAAATTATGATTGTAAAGTGTAGTCTGAGGATGAAGAAGATAGGCGATGTTGATGAAAGTTAAGGCATTGTTTAATAAAAGTAAATAGATGTAATCCTACTGTGGAGAGCACTAACGAAGTGGTGTGTACACATCACAGTACTAGACACATAGATACAGATACATAGATACAGGTTCTTGCAGGAACAGCCAAGGTAGTGAGGGTGGTTGGTGTGACCTGGTCGTGGTCTAGAGCACAGCCAGTTGAAAAAGCTCAGGGTGGAGTCGACAATGGAGGAGCCATGGTTAAGAATTGGCTGACAACTGACAGAGATGGAGCTGACAGAAGTGAAGTCCTGGGCTCAGACAGAGAGCAGACGGTACCAGGCAATACCAATGGTCCTGGAGGCTGAGGCAGAGCCACAGTGAAGATCGTTCAAGGTGGAGCCAGAATGGCTGAGGTCTGAGTCTGGTGAGGCTGAGGACCAAGGTGGAACCGGAGGGAAGCCAGACGGAGCTGAAGGGGTGGAGAAATGGAGCGTGGTGGGCAGCTCATAAGCTCATGGCGCAGTCAGGGTGATGTCTGATCAAGATGGAGTCAGAGGGATGAGGCGCTTAAGGGAAACAGTGGAGGCAGGGTTGATGGACAGGCTGAATTAGGAGGTGGAAGGTGGAAGAGGGAGGCTGTGTGGGATCATATTTTGCACAATGACATGACATGAAATAGGCTTTATTCTGGGCACCTAATGTTAAGTAATGTTCATGACATGAATGTTGATGTACCTTAAAGATGACTTCTTCTATGGTGTATGTTATTGTATGTATGCTAACTGTTCTTACGTGGGCTCACATGCACAGGTAGAGGGAGCTTGAGGGAAAAGAGATACATTACAGACGTTACACCTTCCAAAGGGATATGAGAAGAGTTACCTCTCACCCCATTTCCCTATTGAAACATAATACCCATAAAAAAGACAAACCTTGCTATGAATGGACATGCAACTTCCCAAGACATTGTGTGCATTATTGCTGTCTGCTATGTTGTCTTTTGTGATGTTGTTGTATTTGTACTGATTGGCTGATAGGCCTTCCAGAGGTGCTGATATTTCACCAGTATCAGCACAGGGACTGTTCACCATTTGTATCAATCTGCTTATCTCTGCACGTTCTAGAGAGGCATCATTCACTAAATGAACAGCAATGGTAAATGAGGAAATCCACACTAAATAAAAAAAAAAAACTCCTGTTGTGTCATGGAATATAGTTTTAATAATTTGTCCGGTGAGAATATTAGCGACTTCACTGCAGGTTACATTGTTAACGCCAGTACGTGGTGGCAAGGGACTGTCTATCTGCGAATTAGTAGACCCCTACTGACAAAGGTACATTTACATTTACGCATTTATCCAAAACGACATACATTGCATTCAAGATACACATTGAATCTGTTCTTGTTTTCCCTGGGATCGAACCCATAACCTTGGCTTGTGAACACCAATGCTCTACTGATAATATACCAAAAAAGTCAAAGTGACTGAAGCTGGGCCTTGAGGGTAAGCCACATTAGCTCAGTATTCAGTCTTGGTAAGCCTTTCTCGCGCATTCTGAGTGACAAGTGACTCTGGCATGCACCCAGAACTTGCAGAACTACAATTACTTACGCAACAAGCATTCTGTTTCATTCCTTCTGAATATCAGTAACAGTGCTTATGCTCCTACCAACATAGTCATGACGAATGCCGCTCACCTCAAAGTAGTCAAAGTTGCTCCTGAAGAACTGCTGAATTGACAGCATGAGGGGTAGCAACGTTAAACTCGTAGAAGCGAGCAAAAGTACAGGGAGAAAAAAATCTTTCAAGTTGAGAAGATGAAAAAAATCTCAACTTTTCAGAATGCCACAAGCGCAGTGCAACTCATGTGACAAGAACCAACCGATCAGCTTTGTCTCTTTCCATAACAACATTGAAAGCTCAGCCAAGATGGATGAACAGCTGATCGTAAGTGTTTTCAACATCAGGGTTTTTCTTATTTCTCAGCTCCATAAATGTGTCGAGAAGTAGGTCTAATACAAGGACAGGAAATCCATTTATACTTTTGCTGAAACTTCCTTGTCTGTCATCATATTTGTTTTTATAGTAAATACATGTCAGATTCTGTCTTAAGTGAACTTAAACAGTTTAGAAATGCATGTGTAACAGAATATATTAGTATATTGGATCTGTGCTTTAGGTCTTAAAGTGATAGCAGCCGCATATTCCTGCTGCCATCTGTGTTTTCAATGTTAATCAAACAGCAAGAAACATAGAAATAATGTAATGATCTTGACTAAATTACTTTTGTAACTAATAAGGATTATTCTTTCTTTAATTTAAACAGTGAAGACTATACAGACTATATTTATATGCATAACTTATTAGTTAAGCTAGTAGTTTTAGCTCTGGTATGAAAATTAGAAAAAAAGAATTGTGGATTTTCACTGGTATGTAAAATTTGGTGTCATAACTGCCTGTTTAAAAAAGTTAGTTTTAGGCCCTGGTTACTGTTGAGATAACAGGCTGTAGCGCCTGAAGAAGACGTTTTAACTCTGACGACCTTTCAGATGAAAGGACGAGAGCTGTCTAAGAAAGAGAAGATTCCTCTATATGACAGTTTCAGTGAAGTTGCTTTCTTCTTTGGGCTGCAGACACATCACATTTCCAAGTCCTTATGATGGGGTGTAACTTTTCTTCCCAGAGTATCACCGTGGATTTAAGATCTAGTTTAGCGAGACGGAGTCTTTTCTCTGACATGGGTAAAAATCTACAGTGGCCATCGTTAGGGAGAAGAGTATTAACCACAGCTTGCATGTCAACGGAGATCCAGTAGAAAAAGAACAGTGAGACATGATTACTTCGGTAACAGAGCAGAGTGGTAATGAGAATATGTACACACTTTGAAGACAGGTCATCTGATTACACAGAGGAGCACAACATATCACAAACTCGTCAACATATTAGCACAGAAGACATTGGCCACCAGAATCACTAAGTGTTTCACAAAATCTGTAAATAAGTGCAGAAAAATACAAGCCATTGGATGGCACCGAGAATCACAGAGAAAACACTTGGTTCAACAAAATTCATATATAAGTGATAAGTTAGCGGAGAATCATTAGTTTGGAAAAACAATAGTACTACGTAGCACAAAGTGCCTTGCAAATGCGCATAAAAATGAATAAAGTCAGCGCGACACAGTCGCCAACATAGTCGCTCTGTAAAAATTAGCCACTGGATAGGACAGAGAAGCATGAAGTATTACTGATGGATCATAAAATAACTTTCCAAATGTTGACAGAAATCACATCCAAGGCAGTCCCAAGACCTTTCTTAAGAGTCCTGTCACAGCAGAAATCAATGAAGAATGACCTTAGTCATTCACGTTTCCTTTCCTTGTTTTTTGGTTACACCCCTTTAGGATGTGAGGGAAGGATACACCTATGTATCTTCGCTCATGAAACCTCAGAAAGCTTACTCACCTCCTCGCAGTGTGATGTCCTTTAAGATGTCGGAGTACAATCTGTTTCTGGGTGAGAGAGGAAACAAGGAAACATCAATTTGATTATTGAGAAACACTCACCACGTTACACTTTTGGTATATTGTCTTGACCTATCTATCAGGCGCTGTGATAATACACTAGTACTTAAACACTGCCTCTGGTGGTCAGGAGGAATAAAACAGAACATTCATTCTGTCAATTACTTAAAAAATTCTGATTGAAACAAGGTTTTATACAAGGAAATTATTTGAACTGTACACACAATCTTACGAGGCTCAATGGTGCAAGCAGTGTGGCCCCATGTGGTAACACCAAATCTGATGATTCACTTCGTAGAGATCAATGCTTTGACCAGAGCAGACGCCTGTTATCTGAAATACTCTTGAATGGATGAGCAAAGACAGGCTTTCATCAGCATACATGGACATTGCAAACTAATTACTAGTGCTCTACAGAGCCCCTAAAGGGACATGGTGATTGGAAAAAATATGAAAAGGAAGAAAAAAATATTTTGTTTTGCTAGGCATTCGCAAATGACTTTTGACTTGTTTATCTGTAAGCTACTGAAAGGCTTAATAGGTAGCCTAATGTCTAACTAGGCTAATCAAGAGAATCATACAAAATGTGTGTGTACATTATAATGATGCAAATTGTCAGGTTCAGTGTGAAGGGAGGAGAGAGGACTCAATATGCAGGGGAGATGGATTTTCATTTACAATAATATAAAATAAAACAAAAACAGCACAGGACAGCAAACACAGGGAGAATAAATAGAGAACACACAAAGCAGGTAATGAGGGAGGATAGGTGGGGCAAATAAAAACCAATAATAGGAAACAAGATGGGCGGGGGTTACACAATAGACAGGAGAGTACATGGCACAAGAAACATATGTGACAAGCCATATGTTCAGACAAAAACATGACATGAACAAGCAGCCAATGAGAAATCATAAGCCGCGTATTCACACAAAACAAGACAACATGAAAGCGTGCAGCCAATGAAAACACAAGCTGTGCGCAGCACAAGACAAGACATAACATGAAAGCAGGCGGCCGATGTAACCATGAACCACGTGCTACTCGACAACACACGTGGATAAGAGAGCACGCAGCCCAAGTGAACTCGAACCGCGTACACTCACAGAACATGACAAAGTGCACGAGCGAGGGCAAACACTCGTCTTGTGCGCTCACAACTGAAGACAAACACACGGAACATGAACTGTGTCCAAATCCTGACACAAAACCGGCACCAAACAAAACCGAGGTACCGGAATCCAAACACCATGCCCCGCACACAAGGCACGCGACTCGAGAACACTCGAAGCCACGCATTCACAGGAAGACATAAAAATGCAGTAGTGTGAGGGCTCTGACACAAAACACAAGAAAACTAGACCAAAGTGAACCCTGTACCCTGACATAAAATGATGCTTTATTAACAAAGTTCGGGAGGAGCCTGTTCAAATGATCCATGCCATCAACTGATCATCACCAATTACTACGTCTCATCCAATCAGCATGAGAGAAACCCTATATATATATACATACTTGACTCTCCTACATTTCTCGACAATTTTCAGCATCTCTCCACCACCCCGACTCCTCACTCCAACTGGGCCCTCTAAATACTAAGTAAAACTTTAATAGCTTCACTGAAACAGCCCAAGTCATTGTTGCTGGTTCTAAAATGACATTTTAGAATTAGTAATGGAGGCCTGTGTCTGTTTAACTATCAATAGCATTTTTGAATCTGTGGTGGAAGAAAGTAGATCTGCAGACAATTAAGATTTTTTTTTATACTCTGTGGTTGAATATCATTTAAATACTTGTTCCTTTGAAGTGTTGTATTTCAAAAATATCACACTTTCTGTTGTGCGATATTGCTCTATATCAGCATGGCTGTAATATAGAGCCAAAATCGCACTCTACTATAATATTGCATATTGAAAGGTTTTACTGGGATATTTGTCTTACTTTATTACTTTAAAAATAAAAAATATATATTTATATATAAATAATATATACTATTAATAATATTACTACTTGTTTCAGATAACATATAACAGTAATATTCCCATAATGTTTGCAAAATGATAAATAGAATGTTCCGTTAATGTCCTAAATCATTTAAAAACTGGACATTTTCAACATTCAGAGCATTTTTATAAATAACTATGGAAGGTTATTTCAGAGTTAGCTGGGAACTCGCCTTTTCTTTGTATTTATTTTTGAAATTGACAAACAGTTGTGTGATAACATCTGTAAAACAGAACTTTACATTTTCTTAACCCACAAATATTATTTTACTATTATAAAAATCCCTAGGAATTTCAGAAGGAATGCTAAATGTGCCAAAATAGCACTGACTATTTGTGCAGATGAGGGTTATTATAGATCATGCTTTATTGACAGAAACCAGCAGTATTTCCCTGCCGCGGTTAACACCACGCTATTTGGTAAAACATAATTTCATCTAAAGAAGTCGTTTAGCCAAGTGACCATGACAGCAGTAATTCATCAAATGATGATTAAGAAAGGAAGAGAGAAAGAGTAACAAAGACAAAACAAAGCTGGTTAAAACAAAGCAGGTACAGAGTACAAACAGGAGTGGTTCGGAATACCAGGGCAAACAACAATATCAGAGAGACCCCCTCGCCTGGTTCCACACCGCCTCACTTTGATGAAATCAGTCGTTCACAGCAAGTACTTTGGACGGTTCACCAGACCATGGAAATAGAATAGGTTGGAACCCCAGAACATTCGTTTTGTGGAGGGTTTGAGGATTGAGTTCTGTGCATTTTCTGCCCAGGGAAGAAAGTGGCTCCAATAAGACCGTTTCTGTTGACAGTACATGCGAATGAATTTAGTGAGATTTGGTGAGATTTAGTAACCTGAAGCGAGAGATGTTATTGACATTTAGTAATCAAAAGAAAGTTGTCCAAACCCTTGATGTTTCAGGAAGAGCATAGTAACAGAAGAAGATAATAATGGAAGAAGTGTTCAGATTTTTCAAAGACCTATAGAAGCTTTGACAGGGGTATTAGTCGACATGCTTTAGAGAAGCGATCAATGACCATGGTTTTGTTACCCTGAGGCTGGTAGATCGGTGATGAAAACAATGATGATGTGGAATCATAGTTGTTGTGGTATGGCATGTTATGGTATGGGGTTGAAGCAGTTCTACCAGTAGGTGTCTGGGAGTTTTTGCAGTAGCGCAGGTGTGATGAGCATTCAAAAATGTGCTGGTGTCTGCCAGGTCTTCCACAAGATCCAATTTCTTAATCATATGATCACATGGTAGTAATACCTTGGGTGCCAGGACTTGTAGAGGAGCACACCCAGTGGATTACCTGTTTTCATAAACTTTGGGGAACAAACGTTTGATTGGGCGGGCATTCTGGAGGAGGTGGGTTCAGTGCGTTGGCCTGGGTGATTTCGGACATGATGTTCCACTGGACCAGAATCTGTTACATATCTGTCATGTCTCTGTTTACATCATGGTTCCTCCCTTGCGTTCCAGTGTTTTTCCACTCACCTGTCTCGTCATCCATCACCTCGTTAGTCAGCTGTGTCTTGTTCCCTCATTTACCCCTTGTGTGTACCAACCCTGTGTTTTCATTGAGTCTTTGTTCGTCGACGAATGTTTGTACATCCAACCTCTTTGGATTATGATAGTTTTGCACAAAACGTGCCTATTTGTTTGCATTTTGAGGTGTTCATTAGAGTTTTATTTTAAAAAGACATTTCAAATCATCCTTTTGCTTCCGTGCCTTCATCCTCCTCCTGGCTTGTCTGGGGTTTAGTCTTTTGGCTCAGTACAAGTACTGTGATTAAGCATGATGACCCTTTAGTACTAGAAATTCATGTCTGGTCACCTCCAGCCAGTGTCACCATTCTTCAAAGTATCACCATGCTTTAATAGCCAGCAGTTCACGGTTGCCCACATCCTAATTCTGTTCAGCAGAGGAGAGTTTATGGGAGTAATAAGCACATAGGAAAAGTTTAGAAGGGTTACCTTGATAGGAACAATAGCAGTGTTTGAGGCATATAATTCTACCACAAAAGTTACGTTTCCACACTGTACATTTTACAATGAAAGTTTGAGTGGCGTAAGTAGACTAAAGGAGCTTGATATCCCAATATCATGGTGGTGAGTGGAGCGACAACAGTGCTGAAGTTTCAGATGAATCTTCTATAAAAGTTAGCAAAATCCTACAAAATGGTGTAGTGCTTTAACTGTGGTGGGTTGAGGCCCATTTAGAAACTTTTGAAGGATGGCCTGGTGTCAAGAAAGGCTACAAAGAAGCGACTCCTCTCCAGGAAAAACATCATGGACAGACTGATATTCTGAAAAGGGATTGGACTGCTGAGGACTAAAATCATTAACTAAAATTCATCTCAGATGAATCCTTTTTGGGGCATCCGGGGAAAAAACTGGTCTGGAAAAATGGTTAGCACTATCATCAGTTCTGTATAATGCCAAAAGTAAAGCATCCTGACACAATTTCATGAGAGGGTTTGCTTCTCAGCCAAAGCAGTGGGCTCACCTTTGCCTAAGAACACAGCCATGAATATGAAATGGTACAAAAACATTCTCTGAGTGCAACTTCTCGCAAGAACCATTTGGTGAATAACAATGCTTTTGATGGAACACCTTGTCATAAGGCAAAAGTGGCTAGAGACATTTAAATTTCACATTTAAATTTTGGGTCCATGGCTGGGAAACTCCTCAGACCTTAGTCCCATTGAAAACTTGTGGTCAGTCCTCAAGAGGTGGAACCAGAGGAACTTCTGGTGAACTCCAAGCACTGATAATGCAAGAATGGGCACTGCAGATTGACTCTTTGCATAAACTTAATGTAATTGTCAATAAAAGCCTTTGAGATATGACATGCTTGCAATAATACTTCAGCAGACCATAGTAACATCTGACAAAAAGATCTAAAAAAGATAAAGATCTTTCAGACTATGTGAAAATTTATATTTGTGTCATTCTGAAGACTTTTGGTCATGAAATTATACACTTACTTGTGGCACTTGATGCTGTAAGTGTAAAGTGATGGTTCTGCAATCATGTTATTCCTATTAAATGTGGATAATTAACTGAAGATCATGTTTATTGCTCAGCCTGTCATTGGTGCATTAACCTCACACTATATATGGAATATAGTTCAACAGTGATTGACAGTTATAGCTGAGCTCTGCTGCCCTAATTGCATTTCCAGCAGTGGCAAATAACTCACCTGTCCTCATAGAGCATTTTACAAAGAGCCAAAGGCACAAGATTAAGACTCAGTCTTTTTTGTCTCTCGTCGTAATTTACTTGTTTAGATTGGGGAACAGGGTTTTTGTTTAGTAATAAAAAAACATTTTCTTGCACATCAATGACAAATAAGCAGAACCCTTCTTAAATCTCCAGCTCTAAAAATCTGCATAAAGTAAACAGGTTTGTGGGGATATAATAAAGCAATAATCCATAAAAGACCATGTGATTTCACCACATGTTGTTAGGCACTATGTGAAGCAAAACACCTCCTTAGCAAAATCACAGCAGCGCATGGCCCCTCACTACCTACTGCTTTTATAAAGCAGTAGCAATAGCAACAAATAAATCAATTTATTAAGTGTTTTCAATGAGCAGTACAGTTTATTAGTGTTACTATATTCTGTTTAGGATTTCCAAGCAAATTTCATTTAGATCCGGAACGATCCATGTGTGATCTTTATTTAATACCTCTCAAATGTGTTTCTGTGACTGTCATGCAACATTGCCATAGCATGTTTAGTTAAAGGAACAATCCTCTTTTGGGAACACTGAGTTAAAGGAAGTTGCCAAAATGAACATTTTATTATAAACAGAAATTTAACACAAAAGGAGATATTTTGAAGAATGTATTGAACAACTTTTATTATATGATTAGAAAAAAAAAATGTAAAGAAAAAAATATATATAAATACAGTGGAGTTCACTTATCTCGACTCACGGTTAACTCGCCAACCCTATTATGTCGACATTTTTTAAGTAGAACCAACAAACTCCCTATTTGTCTTAGCATTTTCTTTTCAGTAATGTCGATTCTTTTATGTTGTTGAACCCTAATATGTCGAGCACAAAAGAGGGACAAATTCGTCACTTCACATGGTTATATCATGACTAGTAGTTCACTGCACATGTGCTGAGTTGGCGTTGTACGTCGCTCTGTCAGTGACGCTTCTCTCACAGCGCTGCGCAGCACTCTCTGAAGTGAAAGCACATATCGTTATTACGAGCTGAGCAGAGCGCGCGTCAAAACAAAAGCAGGTGTGTGTTTATCTAAGCCTCATACTCATTGGTCGGTAACTACCAATGAGTATGAGGCTTAGATAAACACACACACACCTGCTTTTGTTCTGACGTGCGCTCTGCTCAGCGCCGCTTCGGATTGAAGAACCCGCTTGTTAAAAGACGGGACAAAGCCGAATTCGTTGAGATAGCACACTAGACAGGCAGAACGCAAGATACAAATGCAAACATATGCAGTGTATGTACATTTTTATAGCATGGCGATCGCTTCATCAAATAAATCGCCATATTGACTGTTGGTTATCTCGACGCTTTTTTGCAACCCCCGAGGCCGTCAACATAACCGTATTCCACTGTATATATATATATATATATATATATATATATATATATATATATATATACAGGTCAGTGTTAGTTTAGTAATATGAAAGGAATATTTTAACCACTTTTTAATATTATTCTCTTTTAATATTTGCATTTAAGTTTTATTTATATTTGTTGAAGTTGTAGTAATTTTATTATTTATATTTATTTCAGTTATTTGCCAAGGCAACATTTCTAATTTCTGTCAAAGATTTTAAGCTTTTTCATTTAATATTTATATTTGATTTGATTTCAGCAAACATTGTTTTTATTAGTTTCAGTTTTAGTTACAATAACAACTCAATTTCATGGCTATCAGCTCAAACCTTTAAAGGCTATATATACAATACAGAGTTCACTAAATATTAAGACTCATTTGATAAATATCCATGTTTTTTTCTGATCTTTCTGTCGCATTGTGTTCTGAAATGCTATTCATCACTGAAGTGTTCAATGCACAAGCAAACACTCCCTTCCCCCAGTCTTGCTGTGGTATATCAACCTAGCGATAAACTCTACACCTTTCGTCCTTCACACTCACACATTTACACACACTCACACCCTTGCACTCAGAATAAGGCTGTTAGACTGTGCTCACACACACAGAGATTGCTGAGAGGTGTAGTGTAGTTTAGGCTCACTCAGTAATGTTAACTGCACACAACTGATTGTAATCACATTTGGCATGTGTGAAATTTCAGTTGCCTGGTTAACCGCCCACATAGTCTCTCCCAAAATGATTGGTCATGGAGCACATATGAAAAACACAGCCTGTGGAAAAACAACAAATATAAGGCAAAGATTCAACTGCTTTTGTATCGCCTTTATTGTGGGAACAAAAATAAATAAATGGCATTGATTTAAATAAATTAGTTGCCAAAGAAAGCATCACTATTACTATTGCTTATTTCTTTAATGTTGCTGTTTTTCTGTATTGCCTTCTTTCTTATATGCCTTCATTCCTTCACTGCTCATTATAGTAGAGTACAGTGAGTAAAGGCTGAAAGTGCATCATTAATATTAATTACATTTAGCAACAGGCTGCCAGTGTTTAATTATTACTTATTGCTCTGATTAATTTTCAGTGTAGAAGAACGTTTAAATGCTTTTATCATTACGATCTTTTATGGGTTACTTGGTTTTGGCATCTCTGTGCATGAAATGACCTATTAGCAGATGATAATAAAAAACATTTCAGTGATGATGAATGGTCTCTTTTACTCATTAAGAATGCAGTAAATTAATCAAAGCACAAATAATAAAAACTTTCATAATGCAAAAAAAGATTTGTATTTCAAATAAATGCTGTTCTTTTTAACTTTCTATTCAAAGAATTCAGAAAAAAATTATCAGTTAACACAAAAAAGCAACTGAAAAGAAAATCTTTCTATGATGACTTTCAAAAACTTTTCCATTTTGTGTGAACGGTAGGGTGTGTTTTTAAAATGACATTGATAATGATCAAATTTAAATGTTTTAGTAAACCATTTATTTTTCAAGCAAAATCATCAGATGCATTGCCTTTCTACAAAATACTGACAACTGACAAACCATCCCTCAGATCCAGACGATGTGATCATTAATCTGTCAGGTTATTTATAGACACTGACTCAGGCTTTCCAAAAGGAGACGAATGGGTTGATACGACCCCATCATTACACTAAATAGTACTGCGGCAGTACCTGATGGTTCTGAAGGATTCTGTATTGGGATATTTACAATGCATGGTACTCCTAATTATTTTAAATGAATATGGTAAGAACATGGTGGTCCTTTTTTGTGTCGTTTTTTGTAGTGAGCATGTGCAATGCAGGTTGTCTGATATGAAAGGGCCAATGTGAAACTGTAGAAGTAGAAACCAGTGGTGCCATTTTGATACTCTCAAATAACATTCACTTAAATACTTTGGTATTATGTGACATTATTAAAATCCCTCTATTTCCAGTGAAGAAAGAAATGACTTGCTGCTGCTGCAGCAGTAAATAATGAATTGTCCCAATGGCTGCATACAGGACATGTACTACATCAGAATGACCCCTGAATGGAGGCTACATTTTTAATGATGTTTTTCACTAAAGGACTCGGAGAGAAACTGCCAGATGCAAACAGCGAAAAACGCTAGATCTTTTGAATGCAGGGTAATCTTTTGTGGTAAACGGTCAGCCAGATTGGAGTATCACTAAATTAGATGTCTTGCTTTATATCCATAGCAGGTTGCGGAGGGTTTTTCTTTGAATATGCAAGAGCACTGCATCAAAAGACAAAATAGTCTCCCAAATGAAATGTCTTTTGGAGCTGAAAGTTTCTGAGTGAACTCAGAAGCATTTCCTTAAACGACTAACAATAGTAAAGGTGACATCCTTGCACGAGGTCTTGGCACTCTGAAACAGTCTTTCAAAATTTTGAATGCATTGCCATTCCATGCCTTTGCCACTCGATTTCTCCATGTTGAATCAAATGCTTTCCTCCAACTGATGCATTCAAGATTTTCATCGAGTGGTTTTTTTTTGTGCTGTCAGGTCAGGCTACCAATTGCTTCCAATTAAACGGGGTGCAGCTTGGCTGAACACATTTCTTAATGATGCCGTAACATTCGTCGTCAAGTCAAGTCACCTTTATTTATATAGCGCTTTTTACGATAGAGATTGTTTCAAAGCAGCTTTACAGTGGTCACAGGAAAACAATTCTGCAACATTCTGACACAGTTTCTAATCGTGGTGTTGGAAACGTGTGATTGTTCTCTTCAATCTTTACGGATTTTGGCTTATTATAAGGTGTCAGATTATTGGCTTTTCACTGTAAACCAAAATATTGAATTAACTCAAAACATTTGAGGAAGCATGTTCCTCGAATTCAGTGGCTCTCAACCTTTTTTGGGTGAGAGCCCCCCTGCCCGTTATCTAGGTTGCTTACCGCCACCCACTCAATAAAATAAAATATAGCAATATAATTGTCTTCCATGAATATTAATGTTGATTATTATTCTGTGTTTATAATTATACTTAGCTTATTATTATATAAACTACCATACAAATGTTTGAGGTCAGTAGAATTTTTTTTGTAAATATTAAAGGATACAAATAATTTCATTCAACAATGATCCATTAAATTGATTCAATAATAAGTATAATAATTTGATTAACATAGTTTAAGCATGATAGGCTATTATTGGTAATTTTCACTCACCTTTGGCAATGTTGAGGTTTCTTTAAATTTTATGTGACAGAACCTGTTGCTCCAAAGGTTTATAGAGACTCGTTACAAATCTTGTTTGAGAAATATCCAAAAAGCAATTTTTACAGAAGAGATTTCAGTTTGTTCTTCCTTTCCTGAAACTACTACTGTGATTTTACCACAAAGTGTTTGGTAAGGTTTGGCAGCTGCTGTACAAGAAGCTGAAAGAAACATTGAAGTTAAATAGTCATGTTATGGAAATAATACATTGTTGATTCTAGTTACACCCTTACAGTTTTGCATCACTGTTAGATTTACGTCTAAGGAAGTGGCGCAACACATCATGTCAAACGCAAAAAGAACCCATTATAATATGCTATAGTGATTCTGTCTACACTGGCCTTTTACAAAGTTTCAGAGAGTAAACGAAAGATACAATGTCAGATGCACTCGATCCGCAAGCTTGCGCTACTGACAAATGCATTTTTTGAATGTGTCCAAGGATGCACCAGTGTAGAAACTGTCAGAATGTTGCAGAACATTTTCTTTCACAAGCAGTTAAAAGTTTCATCCTGTAAAATTGTGCATATATGTGCCTTAAACTAATGCCCCCAAGAACACCCCAACACCCCCTTCAAAGATATTGCTTCCAGCACCCCTGATGTTCTCCAAATACCTCTGATAGAGACGATTCGGAAATCCATTGTCGCTTGTATATATATATATTGTGACGAGATATCGCTTCCGTCCCACTCATCACCCATGGCAACACCAACCAGCTGACAACAAGGAGGCAATCATCCAAAAGGGGGATATAAACGGCTGGAAGCAAGAGGGAAGGGGAGCTGTATGGACTTTCCCTGAGTGTGTTGCTAACCTCTATGGTCTTTGTTTCCTCAGAGAGTGATTGACTTTGCAGAGAGAGTGTGGATTGCCCAGCAAGTTGGCCTAACTCTTGTCTCTTCACTGAACAAGGAGGAACTGCACTTTTCAACTACCAAACATTTCACCTGCACAATTCAGAATTTGTTCACACCAAAACTTCACTGCTTTAATGAATTAAAAGACACCTTCTGGGGTAACACATTCCGTGTCTGTTCTCCTCTTTTCCCGTAGTAGAGCTCTACAATATATTCTCTTCTTTTTCTTATTTGTACCTATGTTCCTTTCCTTTTCTAATTTGAATGATTTGTAACGAGTGATTTATAAAGTTAGGGATTATTATTAGTTAAAGCCTTTCTTTACTTTTCTGTATTTTCCATAGAGTAAGGATGAATATTGTCTACACTTCTCAACAGATAGAACATGTTATCAGAATATTTTGAGAGTCTCTCTGTTGATAGTTGGTGCCTGAGCCGAGTTCAGCCTTGGAGAAGCTGTGTGTGTGTGTGTGTGTGTGTGTGTGTGTGTGTGTGTGTGTGTGTTAATATGGTCTGTATATTAACACAACTTGGTGAGGTGATTAACTGGCACCATAAGGAGACGGAATAACTTGTTTTCGACAAGCCACATCACTAACCTGTCAACCATGTGATCAATGAAGATATGCTTCAGAATGTCTGCTCTTGTGTGGAAAATTACTAGTTTTGTTTATCTTTCTCAGAATAAGAATCATTTAACCGTCGTCATTGACGTAGTTAGTAGCCTCTGTTAGAGTATAATTGCTGTAACAATGTTATTGTATGTCGGGCGGCCTACAAACTCCTTGTGAGACTTGAAGCTTCTGCTGTTGAAACTGGCAAACTAAATTTCACTAAAATTTATTCTATTGACTGCACTTCTGATACCTGGACTTCATTTAACATATCTGGTCCTCGGGTCTTAACTGCAATTCCCCTACACTCCGTTGAGAAACACTACTCTAACACCAACTATGGTGTTTTGTGTCATTAGGTTCCCCTAATGAGATCATTTTTGAGGCCCACAATTTGGACCAGATTTACTATCACCAGCTAATGCCTCTTTTGGCACTACAGTCTTTTACTAGCAACAAAGTGATCTTTGAGTGGAAAAGCCGTATTGTTAAAGTTATTTTTGCAGCTGACCTTACTATGTGGGAGGGTGTATGTTATGGATCCACAGTGCTTCTGGAAGATGGACATTTGTGTGGGTGTCTCCAGAGGCAGCGCTGGCCGTATATAAACTCTCTTTCTGCCATGTCAAGCACACAAAGGACATTCACAAACTCTCTATGCCCTATGTCACAGTCAGAAGGACTGCCCAGGTTTCGCCATCTGCACTGGCCCCACCACAACCCCCTGATCATCCATGGTGTGATCCTTCACCTAACGGGCCAGGCCCACTAGTGCACCATGGTACAGGCGCTCCAAGGTTCAGCTCCACCACTGTTCCATGGTCCTGGCCTGCCGTTGATCCATGATCCAGGACTACCACTTCTCCACGGTCCAGGCTTGCAACTGTTTTACAGTCCAAGCCCGTCATTCCTCCATGGTCCAAAGCCATCATTGCTCCTTTGTCCAGTTCCGCCCTTGCTCCACAACCCAGGCCCAACAATGTTCCACGGTCGAGTCCCACTCTTGCTCCACGGCCTATTTATATCTATCCCTGGCTGGCCATCCCTAGCCCTGGACTTCCTCCACTCCACCACCCTCTTAGTCTCTTGTTGGGGTTTTGTTTTTGAGTGGGTGTATCTTGTTAGTCATTAGTCTATGTGAATATATAGCCTTCATATTTCCATTTTCTTTTGTCTCTAGCTTTGTTTCATGTATTCTGTTGTTATATCAAGCTAAGACATGCTCTGCCAAGTCTTTTGTTTATTTTATGGTTGTTTTAACTTGCTGTCAGTAGAGATTTGTTATATGCACTCATGTAAGGCCGATACATTTATGCACATTTACTATGATGGACAAATCCCTCAATGCGCAATAAAAAGTGACATGACTTTGCCTCAACAGACCCTGCGATTGGATAACTGGACTGACCAGTGGACCAATTTCATTGCACAGCATCTCAAATGTTAGTTGATCATTCTGAAACACCTGAGCCATCAAAATGATTTGGTATTATGATCTTCGAGAACTGTCTCACATGATTGCATTCCCAAGCACCAGGCATCCAAAACACAAGATGTTTCGTCATTCATGATGGAGGAAATAGGGACACAAATAAATTCCCAGGATATGATCATTGAAATCCTACTTTATTTGCAAATGTTTTATGTGATATTCCAAATTTACGCATAAGATAAATTTGCTAAAGTGGAAACAGCAATTGGTGTCATTTAATCATTTCAACTGATTAAGCTCAAAATTGAAGCAAGAGGTAATTGATTTTTCTCAGTAGAATTTTAATGCACATAAATCTAACAGTGATGCAAAACTAATACAAAAACACATTATTCTAAGGGAAATAAAAACTATATTAACCTATAATAAAATCTATTATGCATTCCCATTCATTACTATTTTTGAAGTGCAAGAGCATATAGGGATTCACAGCTGCAACTTTGTTCTTAATTATTTTGAGTTATCGGTACTTAAAATGTTAATTTATGGAATTTGAATAAGTTTAAGGAGCATAGATATTTAAGTAATTTGATTCCAACATGTGCCAAATGACATTACATTATGACCTTTTGACTGAATTTTGACTTGAATTTCAGTAGAACCTAAAGTTTAACAAGAAATAAACTATACAGCTTTTTTTCTGAGCTTATTCTGAAAGGCGGATGAGCTGTTGCAATATTCTCCATCTTACCTCTGTCTGTGTCAGAAAGTTAAATCAAGAGTTTACGCTGCAGTGTTTGCTGAGGCTTTGTGTTTGTGTGAGATATGGGAACCGTCTTTGTGACTCCTCAATGCTCCATTTCTGCTGATTAGAATGTTAAACACAGCCATTGTTTCACACAGTTGCTGCACATAACTCAAAGTATCAAAGGTACCTTCTAACAGGCATTGCCATAGAGACGGCTGAAGCTCGCGCTAAAAGTGGAAAGGGTCTCTGTTTTGCATATGTTTTGGTTGATGGAAGAATGGGTTTACTATGGCAACAGACAGAGAAAAGGTGGAGGTGATGTATTTGCCCATGATAACAGCGCTCACTCAAATAACATTGTGTTCTGCCTGCGGTGAGCTCTTAAACTACACTGCATGCACTGCATTAATCTTTCAATTTGGAATTCAAAAAAAGATTTTGTCAGCCAAGCTAAAAATGTGCTTCATGTGGTAAGAGCTACATTAAAACCCTGTAAGTGTTAAAAAACCCTTAAGTCAAAAATATTATTTGATAATAATATTGCTTTTAAATCGTGTTAGCAGCCACTTTAGCATGTTTATATGATGGAATTTTATTTCACTCATTCATTTCTGTTTTCCAATTTTGCTGTTTCATGAATTTTTATTAATTAATTTGTCCAACAAGCTATTAAGTAGCCTGTATTGCATGCTGTGAGGATTTAATTAGTTTATTTGATCATTTTAGCTTTTCATATCTCAATTTCTCAATTTAGAGATGTTACCTCAAGTTTCACGTCAATGTATTTGGCCACAAGATGCCTGTAACGAAGTTTGTTGTTCAGGGAAGGAGGCGAAATGAACAACAACAACATAAAAGTAATGGTGGCAGCTCTTCACGAACGACTGCTGCCCACACACAAACACTGAAAATTACTAAAACACAGGCCTGGTCCTCTCCTTCGTGCTTCAGCTCCGCTCTCAAGACCCTCAGCCTCGTCCTGCTCGCCACAATGCCCAAGAACCAATGCCGTTTAATGTCACTGATGTCCAATCAGATGCAGCGCCATTTGATTTGAGAGCTATGGTGGTTGAGAAGGTTTAACCTTTGAAAGTTTATTCAGTTCTGGACTACTTTTATGGTGTGTTTTTGTCCTTTTTTAGAGCTTTGCAGATGACACTGTTAGTACAGAAAAAATCTTCCACAGATAAACTATGCTTACAATAATAAATAATGACTCATTTTTATTTGGAGATGAACTGTACCTTTAAAAGTTGTCTGAAAGGAATAATATCCTCTATAGCGGTTCATACTGTTAAATCATTCAAAACCATACATCATATAATATGATGCACTGGGATGTGGGTCAAAACAAAAACATATTGTTTTTTTTTTCATTATCAATTAAATGAATCCTGTTATATAAGTTGGCAGTCAAAATCCTGTTGCTCATTTCCAATCTGGATGTGCTTATATTGCTCCACGCTCCCTTGACTCCAATAGGAAGAAATGATTGCTCTTACAGAGCCAAGCTGGGGGTGTGAGGTAAATATTCATGCCTAGAATGCATTGCCCTTTGGGCTTCCACGGATCAAACTTTAATTTCAACAAACTGGATCAACAAGAGCAATGGAGAAGCCACCTGGGACACCACAAAACAAATTAACTTCAACCTTTAGTCTAAACTTTCTGCCATGCTCTATTCATTGCCCCCCCTTAAGGCCAATGTCATAAATAATGTATCACTGCCTGTTGAGAAGGATTATGGACAGATCAAACGTTGAGAATTCCAGCACTATGTGTCATTGAATCCCAAGAGATTGATGTTCCGGCTGCAAAACATTCCGAAATGAAAGGAAGTGACAACATTGTCCTGACCATCTTCCAGAAGAGACAGGAAAAAGGCTGCAAGAGAAAGAATTTGTCAGAGTCCACAGGAAATATTCATTTTCTCCCATCTGATTGGCACATTATGTAAAGTTCCTCTTGCAGCTCTTACAACTGCTGCCAGTTTGAGGAAGGACACGTTTTTCTGTCTGGCTTCCTTCCAAGAGGAAAGAGTAAAACCTCATCACAAGTAGCAACCGTAACATAAAGCGCTGGGGGCGCAGATTAATGCAGCGTTGATTAATTTGTGGTTTGCGGAAAGACTTCAGAGCTGCATGAGTTTCAGTTTCCCTTATGCTCTGGTACAACAAAAACACACCTTTCAACATGAATATAAAGAGGGGTTATTTTTGAGAGCCAGTCTCGTAGCTTGAAGCCTGACTATAAAAAAGTTTTCTTTACACAATAATAAGGTAATATTTTTACCTTTATTGTCCAGGGAAAACAGTTCAATTACAGTTCATTGACTACATTAGGGCATTATCTGACACTGTATTGGGAAAGTTGTCAATTTTTTTTTAATTATGAATAGTTTTTTAGTGCTATCTATTCAATATATGTAAAGAAATGACTCCTTACTGAATGACTGAATACCCTTGTATTCCAGTGTTCTTTTAGCATTATTTATATACTATTATAGTGTTTATTAATATTAATATTTTCGTTTTTCATATATTGATATCAATATTTTGTTTAATGCTTTTGTCATTGGGATTAGACTTAGATAATTCTATGAAATTTTAATTTATTTTATTTCAGTTTTAGTTTTAGAAATGTTAGCACTTTGTCTTAAATCAATCATGACAACTTTTGAAATAGTTTTAGCATGTTATTGAATATGGCAATGTTAATGTTTCTGGTCTTGGCGGATTAGATATGCCACTGCTGCATAAATAGACATACACAGTCCCATGTAGATCTAGACAGGTGGAGCTGGGGGAGGTGGAGAGTTTCAGACTCCTATTGCAAGACTAGCCTACAGCAAACACTGAATCAGACTATTGAGCAAGCAATCTCATTGGCCGCAGGATCAGTAGTGGCCAATCAGCCTGTAGTAAGCGGTAATGACGTGACTGCTTGCAGTTTACGTGTAAAGGACCCATCGACCTGCACCCTCTAGAGTTTCGTGTCAAAACTAGATATTTACTCCAGTTTGTTGCCAAAGACTACATTTCCCATCAAGTCTAGGTTTTATATCTAAAATGTATATTTCATATTTATTTTGATTAAAATAGATTGCAATAGTCTTAAATTTAGTTAACATTAACAGCACTGTTGTATTACAGTTTTTTACGATTGCTAAGCAGTAGTGGGCAGATCTGTAGTCACATGTGCAAAACTCTAACTACAGTGTGCACAGCAGCAGTTCATGTGGACCAAACTCTAGCTCATTTTCATTGCTAGTACACAGTTTTCAAAACTCTACACACTTATCCCATGACTTTAACCACAACCTGCACAGCACTACAGATTTACAGCATTTTGTTCAAATGCTAACACACTGCTGTCAAAACTGTGAACCACACAATCAAAACTATTGTCATTTTCAAAAAATATATCATATGTCATTATATATAATATTATATAATATTTATTTATATAACATTTCAATCAAAAAATAGATTTCAGCCTTTCAAACACTGCTGATTGCAATTTCAGCTGAAAGGCTAAGCAGATGTTTTAGACTTGTAGGTGAAAACACACACACACACACACACACACACACACACACACACATATATATATATATATATATATATATATATATATATATATATATATATATATATATATATATATGAGTCATGAATTAGTCTTTCTAAGCTCTACCTATATAGGTAGAGCTCAGAAAAACTAAATTTGGAAATGGAACACGGAAGACAGGTTTGTGAAGGGAGAGGGGTAGCAGGGAGAGGGTGGATGCGTGGAGGAAGACAAAGAAGACAAAGAGCTGTTATTTCAGATGAAATAAGTGCTAAACTTATAGACATGTCATGAATCAAGGTCTCTCATTGAGAGAGGAAGGGTTGAGGGTGCAACCCAATCTGCAAAGATCCACAGCTGCATCTGCCATGCTAATTTTCCAGCTTTCAAACAGGCGATAGTTACATCCTTACAGTAAATGAAAACATTACAGGAATTTATTTTTTTATTGCAATTATAGAATATTTACACATATATACATTACAATAAGTTTGACAGTAAAATGTATTTTTACAACAGGACCCAAAGGCTGCCCCCAACAGGAGAAAGAGAAAAATTATTTTCAGATGCGCAGGAAAATGCTATTGTTGACATGGTTATGGTCACCAATGCAATACTGTAAAACTGTGGGATATTCAAGATAGAGAGCTGGCTGATAATGATATATTTGGAAATGTTACAGACCTGGTTCTTCCCCAGGAGCATGAGAGAGAACATTAGATGTGACGTTGATGAAAACCTGTGGCTGATGCTACAGAGAGGCAGGATTAGCCCTACAATTATTTGTTCGAATTACAGTATGTACTTTTAGTTTCTATCTTTTTTCTCATTACTGTAAATCCGTAAATGACTATTGAAGCAAACTTCTGATTTTCATTTACCTTCAAGAATTGTTATGTTTTCAAAATGCAAATACTGTAAATCATGTGAAAGACTATCACTCTGTTCTTTGAAGAAAATATTAGTTTGTATGAAGTCACTGAAATTGTTCAAACTGTAAAGAAAAGTTAGTATTTTCTGTATTGGTGTTTGATGCTAGTGTTTTTACTCTCAGTGTGTTCTGAGTGACAGTGTGTGTTATCTCAGTGAGGGTTGTGTACAGTGTTTGCCTGCATGAGCCTGTTTTGAGGCCTATGTTCAGAGTTGTGTTGCTTGGAATGGGTTTTGCAGGTGATGTGAACTGTTCAGTTCAGGTGAATGTTGGTATTGCAGACTTTAGTTAGAGTTTTGCACATGTGACTCCAGTTGTGCCCACAGCTGCTTAGCAATCGTAAAAAACTGTAACATATTTAACGACTCTTCACACAAACCACTCATATTTATATGTATATTATTATGGAAATATTGCATCTGCAATTCTGTGTGTGTATGATTTTAGGCAGTGCAGAACTTTGAAGTGTATTATCTACTAGTGGGTCTGAAAGAAAGAAATATGTATTTACATTTATGCATTTGGCAGACGCTTTTATTCAAAGCGACTTACATTGCATTCAAGTGACTTACATTACATTGCTTTCCCTGGGTTCGAACCCTTGACCTTGGTGTTGTAAGCGCCAATGCTCTACTGATTGAGCTACAGGAAAGCTAAAAAGAGTTTATTTATGGTTCCTTGTCACAGGTATTTAGAGCTGAAAATGGAAGTGAGCTCAAATGACTGGTAATCATCAGCACTGAAGAGGAGACAGTCATCAGAGTCATTTAGCTTCAATAGATCCAAACACACTAGCCCATCATTACCCAACGGAAACCATTAAGATATTAGGCCATACCAAAAGGATCACTAATTCAGTGCAATCCCACCAGTCGAGTGTAACATACAGATTATAGAAAAGTGAAGTAAAAGCCTAATTTTCGAGTATGGTGTGTGTTTCAGACAAAAACACGATGTGCAGGATGCTGGAGCGCACTGGCAGACTGTGAATCTGTATAAAGCTGTCTACGCTTATTCCTGAGAGGGATGTGAAATGTGAGGCTGTTAGTCGAGCCCACAGTTTCTGATTAAAATGACCTACTACTGTTAAAGGATGGTGAGAGAGCGGCGCTGCTGGACTTAGGGGCACAATCACTGACAGTTCACACATCATTAACTCGGTCTAATGCCAGAATAACCCACCGAGAGGCCTTCACATGTGCTGGCATTTCAGAACAGCCAGTGTAGGCACTTAGTATAAAGCCAACGGTGCTTTTAAGTTTTGTTTTTTTGAGCAGATTATTATTTTTTTTTTATGTTTTGCATGCATTCAAAAGTATTTAAGCTTCAAGCTACAAAACAAAGTGATTTGGACTTAAAAATTATGTTTACAGTAATGCACTTACGATGGAGGTCTATGAGGCAAGACGCTGCACTGGAACAAACTTTAAGATACACACAATTTTGAAAATATACTCACTTTAAACATGCTAATATGAGACTTTTTAATGCCTGTCATGACACTAAAGCTGCTGAGCCGCAAAGTAACTCACTACCTAAAAGTTAATGCACCTAAAACTCGCCCGCTGAAACTCTCCAGCTAAAAATCACCCGCTAAAAGGGTGATTTTGACTTTAAAGCTCAAATAATACAGTTTTGTACAGAATAATTAATGTATGTGCTTTCACAAACATACAAGCATCATAGTTTTTATTTTTTAATCAATTTTATTATTGTTTCTGAAATTTGTACGAATATATAGTAAAATGTTTTTTGTGATGGCAAAGCTACATTTTCAGAAGGGCATTTGTTTAACATTTTACATTTATGCGTTTGACAGATGCTTTTATCCAAAACAGCTTACATTACATTCAAGGAACACATTGATATTCTCATCGGTTCTTGCTTTCCCTATGAATCAAACCCATGACTTTGGCAGTGTAAACACCAATGCCCTACTGGGAGAGCTAAAGGACAGCTTTAAAATAGATATCTTGTGTAGCATTAAAAATGTCTTTACTGTCACTTTTAATCAATTGAATGTGTATTTTCTGAATAAAAGTATTTCTTTAAACTTTTTCTTAACGTTTATATGGTTTCTGGTAAGTGCACACCTCATTTTGATTGGTAGTATTTAGAGATAAATGTTGATTGGTTGGAGATCTGCTCAATCTCCAGTTCCTCTTTGACAAGGCCTTTTCCTGCCTCAGTCAGAGTACATTTACACGACATTGATGTACTTGTAAGGCCCGTCTGATTGGTCCAACGACGGTTTCCAATGACGGTTTAATATTACACTGCACGATTGGTCTTTTCAGTCTGGCAAATTCCCATTTATTCTTTATCTGACTCCATTTTATTATGACCTCGAATTTAGGTTGGAATGCCAATAGGTTATTTATATATTTATTTATATGAAAATATATCTAGTAGACACTTGATTATTCTATTTAACTCTATACTTTTATTGCACTCATTTGCGCTCATTTGGGTACCAATGTCGCCTAAAGTCTCGCGTCGGCTGTTCTTTTATATGGATCTCATGGTCATAAACTCCCCAGTCCGATCATTTGATCATCCGAGGTTATAGCTAATGTTACTTAGGCCGCCCATGCTTGTCATTATTTAAACAACTGTTCGATTTAACCCCCTATATAGCAACTTAGTTAAAGCTCAATCAATACTCAGAGCTTATGGCCAGAACCATTAAACAATGCCGCTCCAACGTTTGCTATTGTGGAAATAATTTTTTACCCAGCCCCCTATAGTTATTAATATAACGTGAATAAAGCTGAAGCAGAAACCAGAGGTTACGCCAGTACTATTGAAATAATCCCAAAGCTTGCTACTATCTCAATAGTTGTTTTATCCAGCGACCCTATAGTGAATACGACTGAATAACAACTTGACTTAAGTCGAGCAGTTAATCAGAAATCTAGAACCTCACCTAATGTGTCCAACGCTCCATCTAACCTGAGATCTAGTGTGTACTTAGCCCTGGGTGCAGATTTGCGGTCACAATGGATGCAACGTAATCTACTAGAGTTAATCATATCAGAGTAAGTCAGGATAAAATCAAATGTAACAATTAATCAGGTAAATGTTTCATGCCAATTACAAAGTTAATTCAAAGATAATCAATGCAAACATCAAATGCTCATAAAAAGAGTAAAAGATGCGTACCTGAACTTAGAAAAATGCAGAATGCAGAATGTCTGAAAGGCCCTCAGCATTATGGGCTGATCTGAATACAAATCACACAAATGACTCTTGAGACATTTCTTTAAATACTCAGATCAGGAGAGAAACCTCTTTCAAATAGAAACATGAGCTAACAATGGAAATTTGATTACTGAGAACAGAAGGCAATTTGCATGAAAGACCCTGGGAGAGCTGAGGTATTTACACAGTAAACAAAACAAACTCCAAACTCTTCAACCTTTAACAACTTTGGTTTACTTATGTGGGATTCAGATCTTTGTACCAGTTGCATTTCAAACATTACCAAGCATGTATAGTCACTTATGGCACACTCTGAACATTGCATGGATTTGGAGTGAGTTTTATGTGACAGAGAGAAGAGGAGGAACAGAGGGTTAATGGTGAGGGTTAAGGTGGATGAGGTTGAGGATGAGGTTGAGGATGCTAATTTTGCAAGAGAGAGTTCAATTGTTTATTTCTCGAGAGCAGACACCTCGGCATCTTCTATTTTTTCCATTCTTACATATGAAAAGTGTTTTTTCGCATACAGACAACAACATTGTCAAAACATCCCCATTCACACAGATCTGGGAAAATATTTAAAAACGCTGCCAGGCTACTATTTGCAGGGTTCGTAGTAAGGAGGTTTGAACGACCCCCCTTCCCTCTTCATTACACCATTTCTACATCATTGCACATGTGCAATCCTTTCCAGTTTCGGCTTCTATCTGATCAAGCATTTATATGTTCTCTGATTGGATAAGAAAAGGAATAAATCACCCATTTCAATCTGATCGAAATTTCATTCTGATCGAGGACAATCGGATTGATTAAGATGTTTATATGAAGGCTTTTTAGTACGACTGAGCCATCAAATCTGATTAGAAATTGATTATTTGGCTGCATTTAAATGTACTGAACATATGCTCAAAAACAGAGTAAAGTTGTTCCATTTACAACCTAACCTAACGGTTGACATAATGCTAGCTATGTGCTATGTCAACCCCACAGGAGCCGAAGGTAGCTAATGTTTTCTCTCGTGTCTCTGTGTCTGTTAGGATTACACAAAAACAACAACACTGATTTTCACGAAACTCAGTGTAGAGGTGCAGCTTCAAGGGTCAAGAAAGAAAAAGTCAATTCTGACTGTTATCCGTCCAGTGGAACTAACTTGTTACAGTGATTGATTCAGAAGGGTTTTTACCTTGCATACGTATAATGTGTGTTACTCTGTCTAGGCCAAATAAATATTTGCTGACATATTAAAAGTTAGTGATCCTAAAAATATTAATTTAAGCTGAGTGACTTTTTCAAAACTTATAATTTCACAACAAGAAACATGATGAGAGGAATTGAACTTGTAGTTTAACAACATTCCTGTAAAGTTCCTTAAATGTATTCTGTGTGTGTGTGAGTCTGTGTGCGTCTGTGTGTGTGTGTGTGTGCGTGTGTGCGTTTGTGCGTTTGGTCTGAAAAAGGTGATACATGTTCTTGGTAAGCAATTTGACAACATTGTAGTAAATATGTTGGTGCATTAAAAATCATGCTCGTTAAGATGCCAGCAGACAAGCTAATCCAGCGCAAATTAGAGCATATACATTCAGTAATACATTCAGCCTAATTTGCTAAATATGCTAATTTGAGCATAATTAAATACAAATTGAGGTGGAAAACTGCAAAAAGTTCAACTTTTTGAAGAACTTGGCTGGCTACATCCTGAGTTGGCAACGTCACTTTGTAAAGAAGCTTAGGCTTAATCTGCCCAGGGACAGATTAACGCACGGGCCTACTGGGCATATGCCCAGGGCACTGGACCACAGATGTGCTTGAAGCTGAATACCTTATTCGCAAATTCTACCCAGTAATGCAAGAAATAATCAGCAGACATGGTCCCTCCTCATGTTTGCTGGATAGCTGAGCAGAAAATACAGAAACTTCACTGTGCAATATGCTATTGAGTGTGTGAATTGAATGAGTGTGACTTCTAAGGGAGGGTTGCTCCAATAATGATTCAATTAAGCACAGTTTACAGTGAATCGAGGATTTGTTGATCTAGGCTTTATTTTAAATCGAGTTGTGTTGCACCTTTTAACTTTAAACACATATGAACAGTACCTTATTGCTATTCTTTCCTGTAGCTCAACCAGTAGAGCATTGGTGTTTCCAACACCAAGGTCATGGCTTTGATTCCCAGGAAAAGCAAGAAATGATTAGAATGTCAATGTGTATCTTGAATGCAATGTAAGTTGCTTTGGATAAAAGCTTCAGCCAAATGTATAAATGTAAACAAATCGGGCAACTTGCGATTAAAACCTCCATCATGATGGACACGCCGTTGACGGCAACAATGTTAATATTCCATTTCCTTGTTTACTGACCAGCAGAAACTTTCTTTGACATAAGTAGCTCTAGCCAATAAAGTAAATAAACTTGTAAAATGTCAGCTGTCTTCATAAACTGCTTCTTAGAGAGTCTGTAGAGATCACTGAGGCAGCGCCTGTGGATTTCATAAGCATGGAAAAATATTTAAAGTATCAATATGGCAGTGTAACTTATGACAAAACTAAAATAAGACAAAAATAGTGCTCATGATTTGCGCAAGTAGATTACATGCAAAGAATTATGAGACTGCCTCTGAGACAGATGTCCAGACGTCCATCTCGTCTTCTCCGGCTCAGATGCGGAGTCTGTCCATCTGTCTGCGAGTTTCCTGCTCGAGTTGAATTTTTTTTTCCAGCTCAAGGTTGTCCAAAACGTCTTACCGTTTACCGGTCCGCGGCACAAAAAAGGTTGGGGGCCACTGATGTAAGGGATGAGTTGAATCCTCTAATAACCAAAACTATTAACTTTTGATAGAAATATCGCATTCAGTTGTCTTTGTGTCTAATTGCGCTAGCTACGCTAACCACCCTATTTCTGATTTGCTTCAACAATCAGAAACATTAAAAGACATAATATGCTCTACAAGATTCGTATAGACCATCTCTAAATTATTTTTAGTTTTAGCCTCCAACTAAGATGTAATCTCTGCATTGCAAGTAACATGGAAGGTAATTTTGTTTTCCTGTCTGATAGTGTGATGCTTCTCTTTTCATGTAAAAGTGTGGAAAAGCATTTTCTGACTAATCACCGGCTTTAGTGACAGCTCATGTTAGAGACCGACAGGCACATCCAGAATTCATTGCGTACACATAGCATTTTTTGAAAAGCTTTCATACTACTCCTGCAGTTTGCTGTGCACAGAATGTAAATGTATGCATTGGTGCTTACAACCCCTTGAATCAAGCAACCTGGAAACTGCTATTCTTTCTTTACAGGCTCCAGAGTTCAATGACATTTGATCAGTCGCTCTGTATAGCAACAAAACATTGATTTTCCTCGTCTGCTCAAAGACATTGTGTTATTCTTGTCTACTTGTCTTATATTGCAACTGTGGAGCCCTTAAAGTAAAGACGGCAGTCTCCAGGTTGCATAGTTCAAGGGGTTTTAAGCCAGAGCATTCTGCAAAAAACAACTTCAATCATCTTCTATTATATAATAAATACAAGGCTATGCCCAAATGACAGTGTAAATAAGCCAAAAGCAATATCGGCTGCGATTTTTAGCATCTTAGGTGTAATCAGACTGTCAAAAAAAGACGCTGTTGCACTAAATTGCATCAAAATGTCATAATTTTGGTCAGCCAAGACCGTGAACTCTTCCCATAACACCTGATGTACTCGTTACATCATAAGAAGAATGGCATCTTTGCTGATATTAGTCTCTCTGTTTATCCCGTGGTTGACTGTAGTCAGCCAGATCCGGGCTGCATCCAGATCAGATGATGGACCTGCACCTCAACACGAGCACAACACAGCCCTGAAGTGTCAGCAGTGACCGTGACTCTACTACACCCTCCACTGTGAAGGCCTCATAAATAGCCATTGGCAAAGATCTGGCGTGATGATTTCAATCTTCAACCAGACGAAACTGGATTAAATTTTAATTTTGAATGTCCCGATCTCAACCTAACTTCTATCATAATCATGCACTGTGTTTGTTGGCCAGATGAGAATTGCTCCCCCTGTTTTCTCCCAAGGTTTTCTTAATTCTGTCATCTGATAGAGTTTGGGTTCCTCGCCACTGTCGAATCTGGCTTGCTTAGATGGGGACATTTAATATTCATCAATATTATTGATTGGCCTGCTCTTCCAGATATGCTGTACAGCCAAAATAAACTGTTTTGCACTGTCTTCCTGTCTGCTATGTGGACGATACCCAATCTATCTGTCCTTGGGATTCAATAACAAGGGTTTGGATCCTCTGTTGGCTTGCCTAGTGGATGTAAAGGCTTGGAATTCCCTACATTTTCTCCACCTCAGTGAAAGAAAAACTGAGATGATAGTGTTTGAATCTTCAGAAGCCACTATCTCCTTGTTTAAATTTTGGCCACTGGTCTTCATGTGTGAAATCACTGGTGAAGAATTTGGCCATTATTTAAAACTGCTCTCAAATTTAACAAGCTGATTAGCGCAGTATTCAAGACTGGCTTCTTCTATCTTCGAGTCCTAGCTAAAGTAAAATCCTTTCTTTCGTCAAAGGACCTGGAAAGGGTAATCCATGCTTTTATTTCAACAAAGCTAGATTATTGTAATTCCCTCTATATCGGTATTAACCAATCATCTCTTAACCATATGTAGATGGAACAAAATGCAGCTGCGCGGCTCATTATTGGTGTGCATAAACTAGAGCATATTACTCCAGTTCTGAAATCTCTCCATTGGCTCCCAAATCTTTACAGAATTGATTTTGAAGTCTTGTTGCTTGTTTTTAAATCCTTCAATGCATTAGCTCCAGTTTACATTTCTGATCTTTTATCTGTTCATGTTCCCGGAAGGTCTTTTAGGTCAGACAACCAGAGACTGTTAAATGTTCCTCGGGCTAGATTGAAATTCTGGCTTTGCCGTTGCTGCAATAAAACTTTGCTAAAGCCTACCTATTTTTATTGGAGCTAAAAAAGGGGAACTGTTCAATGAAAGATCCTTTGGTGATCTAAAAAGGGTTCTTCTATGGCCTCGCTGTGAAAACACCCTTTTGAAACTTTTATTTTTAAGAGTGTATGCAGTATCTAATGTGCAGCAAACAAAATGCTAGTATTCCATTCTGAACACAGACCAGGGTTTGTGTTTAAAAGGATCATGAAGTAACACCTTCACATACTTCAAAATCATGCTAGGCAGAATCTTTATCGACTGTAGTTCTTTATTGTTGCAGCCCTGAAATCAATTCCCTGCAGGCGCCTTCTTTATATCAGGAGATTATTTGCTGTTCAGTCAAAGTAATCAGCGCCGCAGGTACAGATATAGATAAACAGGATGAAAACCACTTTTAGCTCACAGTGCTCCATATGGCAACATAAATAATTAACAGCACACACACACACACACACATACATGACAAAAAGCACAACATCAGATCTGTGTTAGTATTTCAGAGTGTTGATGCAGATATGACAAATTAGTGCTTGGTGGCTATTCCGAAAATAACTAATTATATTTAGCCCCATTTCAAGCTGCCATGAATAGAAAAACTCAAATAAGATGAATTCCCAAATGAAGTCTGCTTGGAGGCCAGCCAATTTAACAGTTTTGGGGCCGTACACTAAAAACAGAAAACCTTTTATGCATTTTGGGTTTTGTGGGTCTGAAAACGCAAACTTTCGAAAAGTGGTTTCAAAGTGCATGTTTTTGAAAATTATACCGTTTATTTTCTATTTTCATTTTTCAAATGTTCATTTGTGAAATCAGTGATCTCCTATTCAGTCTATAGGTGTGTAAGTGTTTCTTTACAAAGAGATGCTGCCAACTTCTGGCCTGGAAATTATTTTTTAAATTTGGAATTATATATTAATATAAATAATGTAGCATTTTTAATAGCTTTCAAGGGTCCATGTGAACGGAGATTGATTTTGATGACCTTGTTGTTTTGTTCTTAATTTGCATTTTATATATGCAATTGAAGCAATAATGTGGGGTACTATTCTGAAATCCATTGCTGCTTTTTTTAATTTTTCTTATTTGCATATTTATCCTTTTATTTTTCTTATTTGAGTGATTTGTAATGAGTGATTTATAATTAAGTTAGGGATTTTTAATTTATGTACACTTCAGTCTATCGCCTATGTAACCATATCAGTTAAAGCTTTTACTTTGCTTTCTGTATTTTCCATAGAATAAGGATGAAAATTGTCTGTTTTGATAAGTCTTTCTGTTAATAGTTGGAGCCTGAGCCGAGTTCAGCCTTGGAGAAGTCTGTCTCTCTCTGTGTGTGTGTGTGTGTGTGTGTGTGTGTGTGTGTGTGTGTGTGTGTGTGTGTGTGTGTGTGTGTGTGTGTGTGTGTGTGTGTGTGTGTGTGTGTGTGTGTGTGTGTGTGTGTGTGTGTGTGTGTGAGTGTGTGTTAATATGCTCTATATTGGTGAGGTGATTAACTGGCACCATAAGAAGACAGAATGACTTGTTGTTCTCGACAATCTGACGCCTAGAAACATCAACCTTGTGATTGACGAAGATATGCTTCTGACCATTATGCTTCATTATGTGGATAATTACTAGTTTTGTTTGCATTTCTTTCTTTCTATCTTACCCAATTAGAATCATTTAACCTTCAGCAATGACATACTCTTACAGAAGCTATGACTAACTATGTTATTGTATGTGGGGCGGGCTACGAACTCCTTGAGAGACTTGAAGCTTCTTCTGATGAAACTGCAAACTATTCTTCATTAAAATTTCTACAATTGACTCGTAATTGCATTGCACTTCTGACTCGTAATCATTCATCACATCTAGTCCTCGGGTCTTTGACTGTAATTCCTCTACAGTAAGGTCCCATTAGATGTTAACAAATATTAATAAATTAATACATTAATCAACATTAATTCATAAAAATACAACTGTTCATTGTTTGTTCATGTCAGCTCAGGTCCACTAAATAATATTAACATTATTAACCTGTTAATAATGTAGACCTATTAGTAAATATTGATATTAACAGTCAAAAATACTTTTAAATCTTTTATTCATTTTAGTTAATGTTAACTGAAGTAGTTAACTAATGTTTACAAATGGAACCTTATTGGAAGTTGTTAATGTTTTTTTCATATTGATTGAAATTTGTTGATATACAGCAGTATAGAGCAGTGGTTTTCAAAGTTTTTGTGTGTGTGGACCACTATTTGTAATCAAAATTTTGCGGACCACCTCATAACACACATAATAAAATGTCTACACAGTCTTACCTGAATTAATCCGCACCTCTAAATAGGCTTACTAGCACTACTATAACTAGTCATCACATCAGTGTGCAACAGGTGTCAGGTTGGGTGAAGGGATGTGACCAGGACTCAATGTTGCAGACGAATGGGGATTTTATTGTTACAAAAACGAAAAATAAAACAGAACAAATACCACCCCGAGGGGGAAAACAGGACTAGGACTAGAACATGAACTAGACTTGAACATTAACTGGACTGGAAACTTGACAGAACTTGACAAGAGGCAGGACCACACAACCATAAACGACGAGAAACCAGCACAAGAAAACAGACACGGTGGATTAAGTACACACATGAGGAACCGTAATTGAATGGGACACAGCTGGGAACAAATCAAACTAAAGCAGGGAAACAAGGTGGGAGGGTTACACATTGACGAGACAAACACAGCCAATGCGAATCGCCGCGTGTTGACATTAAACAAAGATGCATCACAAAAAAACAACATGAAAGCACGTGGCCGACGTAAACACGAACCGCGTGCTTACAACACAGGACAAGGACACGAGAGCCCGCGGTACGAGCAGAGCGTGAAACCGCGCCCACTCACATAACGTAGAGCGCGTGAGAATGAGCAAAACACTTGTCTCACGACAAGGACGAACACACGAGTTATGAAATCCCGAACCAGACCAAAGTATCGGGACCGGATATCATAACTCGCACAAAAGACGTCACAGACGCGCGCACGCGACTCGAGTACTCGAAGCCGCGCGCACGCACACACACAACTAGAGACATAACGGCAGTGTCAGAGCTCTGCCACAAAACCAAGAAATGACTAGACCGAATGTGGCAGAACCCTGACAACAGGCTTGTTAAAAGAAAGTTTACTCCACACAAGGGCTGCCACATATTTAATTTATTTACTCATGTGCCTGAGGGCATAATCAGGTTGTTACCAATGAAATGATAACGTTAAGTTGGATTTTGATGTTGTCTTTTATTCCTCTTGTGCAGAACTAACAATATACACATTTGGTCGTTGTTATAGTAGTTAAAGTTTGTTGAGTATTTGTGTATGTCTGTGGCTATGTGCATATGTGTGTGGTCAAAACAAAAACAATCTACAATTAGTATTATTTACATCATCAAACATTCTCTGCGTCACAAACGCATACTAAACTTTGTTTATCAGCTAAATGTAACATAAACTGCATTAACATTTCAACAAGCAACTTAAAACACAGTAAATAGCTACATAAACAAAAAACAAGCGTATACTATAGACGTTTAGGCGCTAATTTCAAATCAGAAATTATTAATTTACTTAAAACAACATATTAACTACTCACTACGCTGGGAATATAAAGTTTAAATTGTAATTTTTAACTGTAATTGAAGTAAAAGTTTAGCGTGGTTTTAACATGACAACCTTTCTTTCCCTCAGTGGGTTTGTTTTGTTGTGCGTTGATCACCATGGCAACCGAATTAGCGTCCTTAAAGGGGCAGCACCCAACACAGGTTATTTTGAACAACAGGCTTATTTCCATAGCAACATTATTTTCCGAACACCACTGGCCTATTTTAGTAATCGCAGAATAACTTGACAATTTAATGTAAGTGTTATATCAATATAGGCCTACATATTCCTTAAAATTCTTATGGGAATTTCCTGGTAAAATGAAGGTAAAATATTATTTTATTTTGCCTTTCCACGGACCACCTGCAGTACCCTCACGGACCACTAGTGGTCCGCGGACCACAGTTTGGGAATCACTGGTATAGAGCAATAAAATGTATGCTGATAAATTTCAGATCAGTTGGTCATGGAAAAGGTTCATAAGTATTTGAGGTCATAGTAATGTAGCATAGCTGAGCACAGTTTGAGATATTTCTGAAATCTCTTCTGAAGCTTGTCTAAACAGACAAATGAGAAAATTCTGGGGTCATGACTGGGTTTCAAAAAATATATTAAACAGTATTTTCAAATTTAGTGATGATTAAACAGAAGACAAAAGGTCCCTAGATGATTTACTACTTCCATCTGTATTTTGAAGTGCGCATCTGTTGGGCACTTCTAAATCACACTGATATGTCACATGACAATGACAACATTGATTTCATTCATATTGCATAAAGCTTTCTTTTTAATGGTTGTCAAATAATTACTTATTTAAGAAGTACGTGCTCAGAGAGTATGAACTCTCTCGGGCGCAGCCAAGATCAATTCTCCTCTCTAACTTTACTTCACAGATCTGATGTTCTGACTGAAAAAGAACTATCCGTTGCACAGGAGAGCGATCTATCAGTGACTGAGTCTGCAAAGCTGTGTATTGGAGAAATCATGCTCATTCATTGGAACTCTTGTCTCTGAACATCTGGGACTTGCCCTGAATGAGCAGACCGTGCGGTGAGAAATATATGAGAATTACTGGTGTGCAGTAGACTAAGGCAAATTCAGTGTGCTTAAATGAATGGGCATTAGTCACTTGGTAACACAGGACAAAGAAACCTTCTGCAAATATGAAATTACACATGGGTCAGCTATTAAAGGGCAAGATAACTGTGAAGTAATGGCATCTCTACTTATAAAGAAATTATATTTCACCCTTCATAATTTTTCCTAATACACAGTGGCAATGAAAAAACAGAACTAAACTTGACTTGTGTAAGATTCTCAGCATGATTTTGCTTCTCATAAATAGCTTGACTTGGATAATTAATCAAAAAATGACCCTCTAATAATAGTTTCCATTAAACCTCAAAGCTGTCAACTTTGTATTAAGCACCATTGCTGTTTACAAAAGAAATTCAAATAACATAAAATTGTGGCAGATGCTATGGATACATATGGCAAAGGTTCATATACAACTGTTAAATTACATTCCCATATTGCATAGACCGTAATAATGTCATTTCATAATACATTTTCATAATCTTTTTTTCTTTTGAATATATGAATGCACATCTGTGAAGGTTTTATTATAGCACCCTTATCATAGAGGTGTGATTGTCATGTAATAATGAGAAGTTATGGTCACATAAAGCTGAAACTGAGGTTCAGAGCATTGTCGGAACGATCCCTCTTCACACGGATCTGCAGAAACGGTTAAAAACGCTGGATTATTGATGCCTGTCCAGTAGTTGGTGATGTTGTAAAGAAACACTAGGCACCTATAGGCTGAACACACGCATGCGCATGACGTCACTGTTTTCACAAATTCATGTTTTTTGTAGTTCACATGAAAACAATAATGGTATCATTTTGAACTTGCACTTTGAAACCAGTTTTCAAAATATAGCTTTTTCAGGCCCCAAACACCATTGTAAATCAATGGCCAAAATGCATAACAGGTTTTATTTGAAAATGGTGTCGTGCACGGCCCCTTAGTGTCAGCCAGTTTTCAAAGGCGAATATTTGAACCCACATGAGTGCAGTAATTGGATAATAGATGGATTTGAGCCAGAGCTCAAAGTTAACATGCAGGCATGTCTTCTTTGAAAGCACACTAAGCAGATTACGTAAGGAGTGTAATGTAAGGTGCTGACAAAACGTTAGTGCTTAGGTTTAAGGATATGAACATCCTGCTTATCTACCTGTCAAGTGACTTGTCCCTTAGCACGTACAATTTTTTACTAGAGACATACAGAGGCCGTTCAGTTGATTGTACTGTCAGACTGTGCATCTATTCCTCATTTTTTTGAAAGTTTGTGTATTTTGGGGTGGGCGGATTGATGGATAGATGAGTGGATGGATGGATAATTAGATTGATAGTTGAGTGGATGGATGGATGAGTGGATGGATGGATAAGTGGATGGATGGATAAGTGGATGATAGATGAGTGGATGATAGTTGAGTGGATGGATGGATAAGTGGATGGATGGATAAGTGGGTGGATGGATGGATGGATGATAGTTGAGTGGATGGATGGATAAGTGGATGATAGATGAGTGGATGGATGGATGGATGAGTGGATGGATGGATAAGTGGATGATGGATGGATGAGTGGATGGATGGATAAGTGGATAATAGATGAGTGGATGGATGGATAAGTGGATGGATGAGTGGATGGATAAGTGGATGGATGATAGATGAGTGGATGGATGGATAAGTGGATGATAGATGAGTGGATGGATGGATGGATGAGTGGATGATAGTTGAGTGGATGGATGGATAAGTGGATGGATAGATGAGTGGATGGATGGATAAGTGGATGGATAGATGAGTGGATGGATGGATAGTTGAGTGGATGGAGAAGCCATGGATAAGTGGATGGCAGATGGATAGATGAGTGGATGGATGGAGATGAACTTTGACACTATTTAAGTTTGTTGTCAATATTAACACTAAAGTTAATGAAATAGTTTTTTTTTTACAGTAACTTAAAATTTAATCTTTTGTCTTTTTACAGCAGTATTCTGGCAATCACAGCCAGCAAAACGTTAACCAGCTATTTTGGGCAAACTGCAGTGGTACAAACTCTTGAAAAAAAGCAACAACTTTTGTACATTTTTCAAATAACCCCACAGAAAGCCCTTTATCCACGACAGTGTAAATTAGTTTGAGTGTTTCAGCATGTCCTCTGGAGTGCTGAATTCATTTCTGATGTACAGTCACTCTCTTAGGTGACATTACTGTATTAATAGAGTAAATGCTAATGTGCTCATCCTCTTGTGTGCAGCCTATCAATCTATGCTTTAAAGCATCCTAATCGAAAGACATGGCTGTCCTGATTACAAGGAAAACAAATATCAGCTTCTTTTAAAGGTACTTGAAAGACCTGATTATATCATATAAAGACATAAAATGAAAAAATAAAATAAAATTGATGCAAGCAGGCATTTCAAACCCCTGCTTCAGTGCCCATTCACATATGCCTGAAAAAAGTTAACAAACTCAAGGCAGCCTAACAAACATCCTCAATCTATAGGGAGAGATATTTTGAATATTTCAATCAGCAAAGCCGTACCTTCATTTGTGTAATGAGCAAGTTTCCGCCCATCTGTGAGAGGCCAGTATTGTGTGGGTTAATTAGCTGGATCTCTCATGCCTAATGAATTAGAAAAGTGAAACACATTGACCCAAAATCTGTAGCAATGAGTTTCTTCCAGTGAGCCAGGCAGATTTTATCATCAAATCTTTAGCACCAAAATGCAGCCGATCTTTCAATAATTAATTGAGCCTTTCTGACAGTAGATAAGATCATTTTCAATCTCTCAAGAGGATGCTACAGATGTCCTTCTGGTAGAGACATATGCCTTCATTTCGCTTAGCAAGCTTGAGATTTCATAGTTTAAGCCACTTGGCAATGATCTACGGTAAGTTAAGGATTGCTTTCTATGACTGATTTGGTCAAATCATTGAAACGATCATGGAACCACAGCAATATAGTTTGGGAACGTATTATCTTTGGCAAAATGCTTTGTTTCTACTCTCAGCGTCGGCAACCTGCTTGCGAACTGCAGTGCTTATAAAATGCAACAGGACACAACCATGATTTGTATGTTACAGTTACAATTAGAGACCACAAAGTCATGGTGTCCAACTACTATAGTCTCCAAAGCAACATGTAAAGCGTGTTCTTCAGACACAATTCTTTAGCATTTGCTATGCAACAACATCGAATTTTTGAACTTTTTAAATTATATAGGAGGCTACAGGAGGAATTTACAATCGTAGTAACAGGCTTTCACAATCACTGAGCTGAAATCAGTGTAAAGAGAGTT
This sequence comes from Rhodeus uyekii, assembly GCA_037043235.1. NCBI lineage: Eukaryota > Metazoa > Chordata > Actinopteri > Cypriniformes > Acheilognathidae > Rhodeus > Rhodeus uyekii. The sequence continues at coordinate 1,524,126 of JAWRVZ010000057.1, forward strand.
TCAGAATGTATTATAGGATCAGAATACACAACACTTTGACATTACATTGTGCTCAGGGGGTGCAAGTAATATCATTTTCATACCGGCTTAATGCAGTTAAATTTAATAAGAATAAAAATTTAGGCATGCCTATTTGACAGGACGATCCATAAAACTATGCAGAGGGAGACTGATGAGAAAACTTAACTGGGAATAACATGAGCAGCTCTGAAATAATGAACACTGAAGGTGTGAATTGGTAATAGTCTTTCCGTAAAATTTACATGTGTAAAATATGGATTGACTGCCTTAATCATTTACAAAAGAAAATTTGACTCTAGCAATAATCACTTTTAAAGCTCTCTTAGTTAATTGCTGCTCCCATGTGGCCATCATTGAAAACAACACCATAAATACTGTAAATGGACAAGCAATTTTTCTTAAAAGTCTTAGGGTTGGATGTATATCATATTTCATGACGGTCTAATTCAATTAATTATTTTGCAACCAACCCAAACTCCTGCTTGTGCAGTAGTTGCACTCAACTTATACATATAAATATACAATATAAAACCACTGCATTGCACAGAAGTCATGCCGTTTGGAATGACAAGTGAGAAAATGATGCCAGTGTTTTCAACTGTTCTTTAAATGAAAATGGAGACACACACACAGGCTTGCGTGTCCTTTGGGACTCATAGGATGCCGACTTGAAAGGCAAGAGTGACAAAGAATAGATTTCAGTTTCCAAAATTCTAAATATGAACACTGGAGACCAGCTGGGATCATGAAGCCAGTTTTATTAGAAACATAACATATGATGCTGCTAGAAATGACTCATAAATATCAGAGCGACAGACGGATAGGCAGCTTACAAATTCCACAAGTCTGTGTTTGGAACGGGCCACTCAACCTGCACTGAAAAACCAACCATCAACAGCAACGAGAAGAGAAGAGAGATGCGCACAGGTTCTAAAAATAATCCATTGTTCTGCGCTGTTGGCTAGAGGCGGTGCTAGAGCGCTCATGCTTAAATTGCTACATTGGCACTGCTTTCACCTTCCTTGACTAGCAAAACAAAAGAATCTGCTGCAGGTGCGCCAAAACAAACTAGTTTCCTCCCTCCGTTCAACGTAAGGTCTCATCACAGAGCTTCATACATGTAAACATCAGATTTGAAGCAACAGTTGAGTCAAAAAATGAATGTTTCGTCATTATTTACTCACCTTCATGCTGTTCTTTTTCCATAAAACACAAAGTAATAATTCTAAAGAATTGTTGTTGGTTTTACCACAAGAAAAATAATCAATACATGACTCATTCCCGGTTTTCTGAAGCAATGTGATAATTTCGTAGAAGTCATTTTTTATGTCTGGCGCATGTATACATTCAAAAATGGTGCATAAAAGCTATCAACCGAAAACGGCATTGGTAGTAAGAAACATGTCCTTCTTTAATTTTGGAGGTGAATACTGACTAGATGGTGAATGATCATCAATCACGAGCTGTCATGTGGCTTGAAAAGACTTTGAAATATTTTTTGACTATAAATGACTATTCTTTAAAAATATCAGTTTGTGTCCAAAGACAAAAAAATGGGTTTGGAATGGCATGAGAATGAGTAAGTAACGACTGAATTGTCATCAACTATTTCTTAAACTATGTAGCCACTTCACTCGTGTAGCTAAATAAATTCATTCTGATTAAAACAGAAACAAATATCTTGTCCTGATGTATACTCAACATGTAGTGTTATGAGGATGCGGTTTGCCATTTTTTGTCATAATTAAACATTAAAGAATGACACTTCCGGTCACGACTGACTCAATCTCTCTTTTTTTAAAGGTCTGTACTCCATATCTGCATGATATAAATAGGAAAGACTGAGGGCAGTGCCAATGTGATCCTGCTGGCTGTGTGTTACTGAGAAAAAGATTGACGATGGAAGGCTCTCAGGCAGCGCTGGACACCGCCAGCTTTTTCAGATGATCCATAAACACCTGAAGACTCACGTCGTCTGTCAGAATGGGCGCACCAGACTCCTACACAAACACAGGGAGCTTGATTAAATCAGCGGCAGATACACGTTTATATAGTTGTATATAACAGCTACAGTAGACTAATCCATTTTTCTCATGAAGGAGCTGGTGTTGGTGAGTGTACAGCACTCACCTGACCCCACGCATACATGTTGTTGTGAGTCTGAGAAGGATTCACTTTGGAGAGGAGGAAACGTGCCTGAAGGGAGAGAAAAAAATAAATACTGGTCAATTTTCAGCCCTAAAAACAATGTATTACTATGCAGAACAGATCCCAAGTCTCAATGACCCATTACAGTCATTTATTCACAAGCAGCATTTAAAATCCCAGAGTACGAGTTTCTCAGGCGTAGAAATTGACTGAAGAGCTGTCAGAACAACCGTTTTCACAGTAGCACAGCCGCCATTTATTAAGGCTTGAGAAAATGGAGGTTTTGTGAAAGCAATTTATAAATATTTGCACTGATTCAAACAACCGTCATTTGCCATTTAACAACATGGCTCTTTCAAACCAAATCGATTATTTAGAAGAATGGATAGATCAAGTAAGAAAAAGTGGTTGTAAAATGTGGCCAGTGGGCCTAAACACACACACAAGTACGGTTTTCATGTTTTATGAAGACATTCCAGATTTCTATACTGTATATTGTATCCCCTAACCCTACCCATCACTGAAAACTTCTGCATTTTCAAAAAACATTATTAGCATTACAAGTTCAAATGTTGACATCTTTATGGAGACACACACACACACACACACATGACCAAACATCAGCTGAATTCCATATTTAAGAGCCAAGTGCACTCAAATATTGGCTGAAACACACAGAATGATCTTTGGTTTGTTATGCTGCTTGGCAACCATGAACCTCCATCAGGCTAATGAACTACATTACTTGGCAGAAGAACTGCTTGTTTGTTTGTTTGTTTTTTATTTTAATTAATCAATTTAACTGTTTATTGAAAATTAGCATATATTATAAATGTCGCTACCATACCATTTAAAAAAAGCAATAACTTTTTGCACAATTAAGAGGGTTCTGTTCCAAAACTTAGTGGGCTGTCCACCTAGTGACAGCCATTCTAGACCAGTGGTTCTCAAATAGTGGGGCGCGGGTGACCCTGGGGTACGTGCTTTTTTTTTTGCCAGGGAGTAGGTTTTCTGGTACTGAACAAGAGCAGCAGATATTAAGTTCAGATAACCATCCTCTCAGCCTTTGACGTGTACGATCACACCGGTGTCCGTATGCGTCACGTGATCAACCTCTAAATTCACACGTGTTTTCACGCGATATCTGAAATTTGGCACTGATCCAAAAAAAGACTCGCTCAGAGCTTGTCATTTATCACAACAATTCAGTGTTTTCAACTACATAAGGTTTCTTTTAGGTTTCAAGAAGTTGAGCCAACAAGTTGGTGACTATTTTGAATAAAGTCATAAATAGGGTCATAAAGTCATAAATAGGGGGGCGTGACAGAAAATAATTGAGAAGCACTGTTCTAGACAGACGTCATTGGTCATATGCAGCGCTTCATTCTATAGACTATAAGTAACTTCACTAATATTCTAGCAAGAGTTATTTGACGAAGTTGCAGACTGTTGGGTTAGTGAATATGAAATATGAATTTTGTGTAATGTTCTTTTCATGGGTGCTTTGGTGTGCACATATTTCTAAATTACGCACATCTTACATCATTTTGCCTTTTTTGAGTCTCCAAGTGTCCTTTTTTGGAAAGACACTTAAATTTGCCTTGAAAAAAGCAGCAGAAAATAAAGGTTTGGTTAATTTTGTAGGGGTGTTGAAATTAATAATTTCTATCATGCGGACGTGGACTATTCTCTATTGATTAAGTGATATACCAGAATCGATTATAACTAACTGACATTTCTCATTCATCACATTTGCATTTGCTGTGCTAATGTTAAACGGTGGAGGGAGGGGAAACACAAAAGTGTTAACTTTAATAAAAGTTAACTCTTTTAACATTTACAATGTGTGCGTACAAGCATGTACATTATCGTGACTTAAGTTCACTAGTTGACAGTTGTGCTTTTAGTCTTTACTAGTTCTAAATGCTCCTGTCGTCTGCTGAGTTCAGACTTAAGCTTTGTTTCATTTAGGAAGTTTCATTGGTTTGCTACATTCAGGAAGTGACTGCTTGTATTCATTGACAAAAAAGTGGCCAAGTGCAGTACTGTCAAAAATTGAGGAATGTGATTTCAAATCGAATCGTTGACACGATAATTGTAATCGGATTGAATCATGGAGACCAGTGAAGATTCACACCCCAATTATTTTTGCTGGATATTGCAAATGATGACAAAATGTGTTAAACAAGACCAATGTTGTATGCTTCATTTCACGATAGATTAATCGTACAATAATCGTTGAAATCAGTCACTTTGGAGGCTTCATTTCTGTTAGAAGCCATCTTTTAAGGTAGCTGTCCATGTATAAGGTTTTATGAACAAAGCACATATTACACAACAGCTCGTGGCTTAATCTTTATTTAATTAAGATCATTCAGGGAAGTGAATATTTAAGGGATAACTCAACTAAAAATGAAATTATGTCAGTTACTCAACCTCATGTCATTCCAAATCCATAAGACTTTTGTTCATCTTCGGAGCGCAAATGAACATATTTTAATGAAATCTGAGAGATTTCGGTCCCTTCATTGAAAGTCTGTTCACCCAAACCTCTGACGACTCAAAACGTAAAATAAATCCATGAATCAAGCAATTTAATCCAAGTCTTCTAAAGAGACATCATTACATTAAATGCCTCGAGTTTACGTTTACCAAGACTGAATGATGTAAACGCTGTTGGCTGATCAATGTTTATATGTGAATAAAAGCCTTTATTTTGAATAAAATATTTATTTTACAAATGTTTTGAAGAGTCTAAGTTTTGGGTCAATAGACTTTCAAAGAAGTAACATAAATATACGTATGTAAATAAATATATGCTAATTTGTGTTCTAAAGATGAATAAAAGTCTTATGGGTTTGGAAAGACAGGAGGTTCAGTAAATGATGGCAATTTTAACTGTGGGTGAACCTACCAGAGAGCGCCTTTCTAAAGATTTTGCTCCTCGCTCATGGTTGCTCACCCAGACTTGAATGCTCTCTGTGGTGGTTCGAGAATATGTGAAATATGCAATAGGTCTAAGGTTATGGAGTTCAAATATTGTTTTAATAAATTTAAATGCACAATAAACTTCAAATTTAAAAACAAAGAAGGAGAAATTGAAAGAATGTAGAGAATGTTCCACTTTCTTGCTTATGGATAAAAAAGAAGCTTGAAAAACCTTTCCAGGGCTATATTGTTAAAGAACATCCCGACATCCACACTGATAAGAGTGCCGTTTAGACGAGTACATAAATGTGCTGCTTTCCTCTCAATAATAAAATAAGATTAAAAGCATCTCTTTAGTGACCCGTGACGTCATTCACTACCTTCCTCCTCATTCATTTTTTTAAAAGTTAGACATCAACCTTCCAAGTAATCCTCAATCAATTCATTATAAACAATATAACAAGAAAAAAATACAATAATAATAAAATAATGCTTGTTTTCCCATTCATTTTGTCAAAATGCTATTGGGTCGCTTTAAGCCAGAAACATAACCGTTATCTATAGCCCTACAAACACAAAAGAAGTATAGTACAGAAAAATTATATACAATAATCCCTCGCCACTTCGCGGTTCAAGTTTTGCAGATTTTTTTGCTATCTTCGTTCGAAAAATAACAATTCAAAAATACCGCCATATCGGCAGCCGTATTGCGGGAAACAGCGTTGTTTCATCGTGATGCGAGACAAACGGTTTCCCAGCATGCCAGACAAAGAGAGAAACCCTCACAGGCTTTGTACACACACACGACACTCAGACAAGACACGTGATTGGTTCCCGGCGCGAGATCGACCAATGAGAGCCTCTCTCAGAAGCAAATGTTGACAATCCAGTGCCGATATCTGACGATGAGGCGTGTCCCGAACTGATTTTAAGGCCTCATTATACCAGTGCAGTAACACCATCATCATCACATTCATCGAACCGCACAGGTCTGTCATCGTCGTCATTACTGGAGTCTCAAGATACTACTGTCACTGATGAGTGTAGAAGACCATAATACGTATCATATGAGAGAGAGAGTAAATGTATAATATTATGGTTTTAGAATTAAAATTAAAAACTACACACACATATACGGAAATTCCTAGGGGGGCCAAACCTAACCGCGGTCCCCATTAACCGCGATAAAAGAGGGATCACTGTATATGTGAGTGGGATTTGAGCGAACATCGGTGCTCCAGTGAGCGCTACATGAGAGAAGCATTCGCTTGAGGTGTGAGCGATTCAGCAGAGCACACTATAAAAGAGTGGAAAATTGAGAAAAGCATCACACATGCTCTGACCTTTAATGACCTTTATTTTGGAATAATGAATATTAATGACCTTTAATATTACTTTTGAACTAAACCTCCCCTACAATTTTAGACTAAATACGTGTGTAACCTAAATCAGTGCCTCATAAATATCCAGGAAAGGAATCAGAAATAAAGTGTTTTCACATCGTCTGTACCTGACTGCCGCCGTGCTCTGTGTCGATGTAGCGTGGCATGGGGAAACGAGTGTGTAGAAGCTCTTGGGCGTCATCCACGGGAGCCTGCAGCAGGTGGCGGAAGTTCTCATACTCGGGCATGTCCTGGTACCCGGCTTTACGCCACTGAGACACCGTCTACATGAGGAAAAACATATCTGTCAGAAGTCATACTGTAACATGACAAATCGGAAAACTTATTTACTGCTGCTAATCAATGTATTTTTTGAGCTGGGACTCTATGGGAACTTCTCACTCCATTTGTTTTTATTTCACTACATTAGCATGTACTACTGAAAATGTCTGTCTGCTGAAACGCAGCCAAGTTTAAAATGGTTTCACTGCAAAACTGGCTCTGATTTCATGTGCAGAGATTATTGAACAGTTCAGACCGAGAAAACAGACTGCATTCTCAATTATTGAAAACATGAAAAAGACTTGGCATTAAACCAACGTCTTCCCAGTCACATGGGAAAATAAACCACAGTGCAATCAGAAGGCAGAATGTGCACTGTGATCTTCTTTAGATAACACATTATTTAAACATTCTACAAACTACAAGTTACTTACAACATTATATACATACTCTAATGAGAGTTAGTTGACATGTCGTAGCAAGGTTACTAGTAACTAGAATGACTAAAGTGGACCACCGATATAAAGTGTAACCAATTTGACACCTTACCTCTCCGTGGTAAATCAGAATCTGGAAGAAGGTGTCCATGAGGAGGATGCGGTCAGGCAAGATACTGCTGCTGTCCAGCAACACGGGCTACAACAACAGGAAACAAAGCCTGTTATTGGACTGTCACTGTCAATTAGATGCTTTGATAAACATCTTTCCTGAAACTTCCCCCCTTCTGCTCCCAGTGTCAGGGGAAAAACAGTGAGTGACATAAAGCTCTCCATTAAAAGCAGATTAGAATACACACGTGCCAGTTTCAGTTGCTTGCTGTATCATTATCCTGATGTTGTTTAACTCACTCAGCACTAATAGAGAACAAGCACTACACTCCATCAGATCATTATGTAGAGTTTATACAATCCATTTATACAACATTCGCCTGCCTTCTCTCTCTCACAATGATTATGTTAAAATGCATGCAACCTTCGGGCTCCTGAGTCAGATGGATGACCTGCTAATATTTGATGTAAAGGGGAGAATAATATTTGGACTATTTGGACTCAGTTTGGTACCCACTGATTGGCAGCTGCTTTCAAACGGTCACACACTTATTTATTTTCAACCTCTGTAGTCTAAAGACTGCCAAAGGTTTCTGATTACAAAATGGTTTGCAACTGAAGTGATTGACAGATTCAGGCATTATAAAGGGAGCACTCTTTGCCCGCTCTCTGTACATAATCTATTCACAATTTGACCAACGATCACATACTCATTGCAGGGTTTCAGGAGAGACAACCAGATTTAAAAGCAAGAGTGAATGCGCTAAAATATTCTTGATAGTATGTGACAGTAAAGGCTCATATTTGGCTATATGTTCTCTTTATTTATGGAAATCAAAATGCCTTGTATGATCAGGCTGCTCACATGATGTAGACAAAAATGTTGTACTGTTTACACAATCGCTGCATCTTTTTTTTATTGCCATATTGGGCTGCCATTTTCTTAAATGCATCAACTAAGGATGCCTAATGTTGGTTTCACTGCTTGCGTCACGTGAGAAAATAAATAATTTTTCGAGTCAGGTGTTCTGTTAAGTATTGCGAGTTTTTGTTTACCAAACAGTGCAGGACTCTGTCCTGGGCACAAATTGTACAAAAAGATTTAAAGATAAAAATAATATGAACTTAAAATAAGAACAAAAGATCTCAGTGAACTAATTAAACTGAACACATTTTAATCTTTTATGTCAGGGGACATCAAGTGCACAATCATCATGAACACTGCACTTCAGAATCAACGTGAGTCATGACACGTGACTTACTCATTAAGCTCACGGAATTAATACTGAGATTTAAAAAACACTTTTACAAAGTCAAGCGAGTTTTACTTTCTATACACTACCATTTAAAATTTTTGGAATCAGTATGATTTTTTATCTGAAAAGAAATACCTGCAAGGCATTTATTAAATAAATAAAACATTTATAATGTTACAAAAGATTTTCACTTCAAATGCTGTTCTCTTAAACTTTCTATTCATCAAAGAATCCTGGAAATATTTGTAGTGTTTTCAATATTGATAATAATAATAAATGTTCCTTGAGCAGCAAATCATCATATTAGAATGATTTCTGAAGGATCATGTGACACTGAAGACTGGAGAAATTATGCTGAAAATACAGCTTTGTGATGACAGTAAAAAATTACATGTAAAAACAATTCAAAATAGAAAACAGCTGGCAAATTAAATTGCAATAATATTTCACAATATTACTGTTTCTAGTGTGCTTTTGATCAAATAAATGAAGCTTTGGTGAACATAAATCTTACCAACCACAAACTTTTGAACAGTTGTGTATATTTATATCAAAATATTTAACAACTTTTAAATTAACAGTATGAGCTGTACATTAAGGTGCAAGAGTATATGCTATATTTTAAATATAAAAATGGCAAAACAAATGTGTGCAAGTTGAAGACCATGCATGAATTTCACCGCAGGGAACATAATATCCACCATCTATGAAATCCCTCATTGGCCACCTGAATCATCGCAATTTTACATGTTCAATGGGAGAAATTCTGCATTTTTACCTCTGGTGGCCCGTTGAACGAGTATGCATACAGGATGGGCTGTATCATTATCAGAGACTGGGTCAGATCCTGTCTCATAAACTGGTGTCTGTAATAGGTGCTTTCATCAGGACTGTTATTGAACACTTGCAGAAATGGAGACCTCCTCAAATGGAACATAAACTGCAAAAGACAATGTCAAAATCGTATTTTTGCTTCGCCACTAAGTGATTCAGTGCTGTCATAGTGTGCTAGACAGGAAGTACCTGAGGATACAAGGAAAATGTCTCGGAGAAACGGAATGAGTTGGGATCGTCTTTATGATAATCTCCAAATTTCTGGCACTGCAAATTAAAGAAGATAATTAGAAATTGATTGTGCATCCCTAATACTAAACGACTGATTATGCCAAGTAATATGCTGCTAGTCCCATCTGAAAAAGAAAAGCTGAAACACTCACCAAACGGATGAGTTGTCGGTCCAACCAGCGCAGAACGTCTGGGCCCTCCTCCGTCTCGGCCCTGTAGACGGCCAGGCGGGCCATGAGGATGGCGGCGGCCTCCTGGTCAAAAGATGCAGCGATGCTCTGGATCTGAGTCTGAGCATCAGCCCAGCTGAAGACGAGGATGAGGAGAACACGTTATAACACGGTGACCTTCTGACACAAGCGTGTGCATCATTAGTCTGACTCACACCGGTTCATCCTCAATGTCTGATATTAAAAACGGGTCTATTCAAAAAGCAGCGAAATAGTCAAAGAGCACCAAAATGTTCTTTCAGGCACTTAAAGCATTTCTAGTACATTTGAAAGCTACAAGCAGCGCACTTGTCTTTGTCGAAAGACTGAATGTACTCTTTAGAGGCACATCGATTCTAAAAAACAAATGCAATGTTCTAAAAGTGGAATCTTTTGATGTCCTTCACATTGTCATGGAAACTGGAGATGGTTGTTGAAAAGATCAGAAAAGCGCATATGGATGAACTGGGAGGCATTTATGAAAGTAGGAGGGTCAATCTAAGAACAAACTACGATCATGATGTTGTTTCCCCCTAGTTTCTTGTGTTGTTCTATTTATTCTTATAGTATTGCTGAAATGAGTTGAGAACAAAGTGTTCACTTTGGTTGAAACCCTTACATTATATTTTAATAGGTTGGTATTAGTAAGATACAAATAAAAAAAAAATCATAATCTTATGCACACCAAAGCTGCATTTATTTGACAATAATACAGTATAAAACTGTATTTGATATTTGGAAATATGCTTCCAATTTAACATAACGTTTTTATTTTAATATATTTCAAAATATTCCTGTTATGATAAAACAAGTATTATTATCAATGTTCAGATCAAATATGCTGTTTAAATGTTTTGTGGAAACTTAATTTTCCAGTTTTAGAAAATTGATTTATTTGAAAGGGAAATCATTTGTAATATTTTTAGTGCCTTTACTTTCACTTTACCAATTGAACGCATTTTTGCTGAAAAAAATTATTTCTTTATTAAAAAACAACAAAAAAAACAAAAAACTTACTAACCCCCAACTTTGAGATGGTAATGTATGTTGCAATTAATATAAAAGACAAACGACTTACTTCCTAGCAATTGTGGTCACTCTGATGCGCCTCTGTCCACTAGAATGCTGATACTGTGTTACGTACTGTATGGCTCCACGTCCACCCTGTGGGATAGGAGCGTTGTGCTGAAGGGGGAAAAAAGAACACTATTTTGCACAACAATATTTACGACAAATGGTTATTATATGTAGTCTCACGCTGTCACACTATAAGTTGAGCAAGAATTTGAAATGTTGGGATTAAATATAAAAATAAAAATAAATATTCTATTTGAATATATTTTAAAATGTAGTTTATTTCTAAAGCTGAACTTTCAGCCTCATTCCTCCAGTGTCACATGATCCTTCAGAAATCACTCTAATATGACATGCTGCTCAATTATTATTGGTGCTCAATTGTTAATAATGGTTCTTATTATTAGCAATGTTAAAAATAGTTTCTGACTTTAATATTTTTGTTGGATTTTTTTATTTACAGAAAGTAAAAATTAATCAGCATTTATATCTTCAACAAATTTTAATGTTTTTGAAGTACAATTTCTTCAAAAATACTTAGCAACATTGATAAGAAATGATTCTTACAAATATATTCAAATAGAAAACAATGATCGTAACACTATTTCACAATGTTCCTGTTTTTGCTGTATTTTTATGAAATAAAATAAATATAATATTTATAATATAATTTATATAATATAAATAAACAAGACTTCTTTAAAGAAATAAGTATTTGTCTCTACACAAATCTTAAACTAGGATAGAAAGCACAACCTGAAAATCTTACTGTAACACCTTTCTCTAAAATAGAAATATCCCATTAAAAGCTCTAGTATGCATCTCAAATTATGGCACATAAATGCTCAAACGTCCATAAACGAACTGCAATAATGAAATAATTATTATGTTTTAATATATTTGACTAAACATTTTCATCCAGGTAAGGTAACGCAAAGGTAACACCACAACAAAAAACCTGTAATATTAAAAAATGACATATGTAACAGGATATACCTGATATAACTGGAAAGGCGGCTTAAGCTGTGGGTAAAGGCACTGAAGCCTTAATTAATGATTATGGCTTAAACCAAATTAGTCTCATGCTTCTCGCCAATTATCCTAAAAAAACAGTGTAGTTTGAAAAGGCTCATAAAGTCGGCAACAGAGGATATTGAATCTCAAGCGTTGTGTTTGCCGAGCAGTGCAGCTCCAGCCTCCCCAAGCACCCTGTGTCCACAGAAACGTGCTCTTTAAATGTTAGATGCTTTATTTACCTCGCGACATGTGATTGTAGCTGTTCACATAGTTGTGCCTCTCAAGGCAACACATTTGCCATTTTCGAGCCAGCTGATGCAGGTGTGGAGGGGGGGCTGACTAAACTCCCCAAAGAGATCAGTGCTCGGTAAAGTGCGGTACATCATCTACTCCTAAAGATCAGCATGAGGTACACTCCTCCCATACAGCAACACCTTCCCTGCTGGCTCGGCTCTGATAACCTGACACCCTCTTTCCACAGCTTCCATTGTGATCTCAGTTGTCGAATGAGTGTTTATGTTTTGACTGTACACGTCTGTATTTGAACACCCATGTAAACATGCTGTGGACTTCGGTGGTTTATGCAGTGTTGATGATTGGTTCCAGTATCTGCGCCATTTTGGGGAACTTGGTACTACTGTTGGTGCTGTTACTCAACCAGAACTTGCAAACGGACACCTGGATTCTCACACTGAGCTTCAGCATATGCGACCTGGCGCTGGGAGCCTCAACCATCCCTTTTGGTGTCCATAACAGTCTTTTCCAAGTGAAGAGCTACCCCAGCAAGAGCGCCACCTGCAAGGGCAGCGCCTTTCTGTTTTTGTTGCTCCAGCTCGCCTCCATCCACTCCCTCACCTGGGCCACTGTCGACAAGTTCACAGAGATCTGCTTCGCCCTCAGCTACCCGGTGATCTTTACGTCGTACAGGTCCAAAATCATCCTCTCGATCGTATGGGTCTACAGCATCCTCAGCGCTGCTCTGCCACTCTTCGGTTTTGGCAGCTATGCCTACAGTGAGACAAAGTTCCTCTGCGTTCCCAGCTTCAAACCGTCCAACATCGCCTTCAACGTGCTCTTCATGGTGTTGGGAATAATCATTCCCATTTTGCTGATGTGCTCCATGTATGGCTATATAGTGTATATAGCCAGGAACCAGGTGAGACGAGGGACGTTTGTTTGCAACGAAGACCACTGTTTCTACGTGCCAGCCAATAATTACTTCAAAAGCTCCATAGTAATGATGATAACCATCGGTAAGTGTAATTAAAAAGGGGACATAAAAGAGTTTTATTGTATTTGATTTTGCCACAATGTTCATTAAGTGCTTATCTTTCTGACATCGTTCTGTTGAGTACATTTATTTTGCGTGTGCATATAGAGATTTGTTTCCTGCTTACACAACCATTAAAAGACTAGAGTTAATTAAAAAACAAATAATTTCTGAAACACATTTATGCTCACCAAAGCTGCATTAAATGATGTATTTTTAATGTGTAATTTATTCCTGTGACGGTAAAGCTGAGTTTTCAGCATCATTCTTCCAGTCTTCAGTCACATGATCTTTCTAATATGATGATTTGATGCTCAAGAAACAGATCTTATCATCATCAATGCTGACAACAGTTGCGCGGAGTAATATTTTTGTGGAAATCATGATGCATTGTTGTTTTCCATGATTCTTTGATCAATAGAAAGGGCAGCATTTATTTTAAGTCAAAATATTTAGTGACATTATGTCTTTATCATCACTTTTGATCAATTTAATGTGTCCTTGCTGAATGGCTATGGCAATTTTACTTGCATAGTACCGATATAAAAAACAACCCAAGTTGACTAATGTGAAAAACAAAATTAAAACAAGGAAAATTAGAATGAAAGTGTAAATTTCTTAAAAGAAATCGTACTCAACCCAAGCTTTTGAATGGAAGTGTACAGACTGCTAGAGCTATACGCCAGATCATTCGACCTGATGTGATAAAAATGTTCATATTGAGATAAATGTGACCATTTTTGAGACATTATTGAGGTATCTTCTGAAATTATAGAAAAGACACATGAGATTATTGGTGTCTTCTTTTCCACTCCATTAAATCTTATGTTGCCAGAAAAACAGCTAAGATATTAAAGAGACCTAATTTGTGACTTGTCGTGGTTGAGTATCGCCGTCATTTAGTCCCAATGACCCCAAAGTAAACACACAAGTAAAAAGTTGGTCACGTTTCTCGTGACCTTAAAATATTTAAATATAAAGGAGTCGGTTTAAATGTTTTAAATGGGTTTTAAAGACAAACATAAATTGTCTACGTATGAATTTCTATTCAAAACCAAAACTTGAATTTATGAATGGAAGAGTTGGACTGGAGGAGAAGGATTTTCCCTCCAGCATACTAATTCAATCCTGTTTGAAACAACCCTCACTGCATCTAATGAAGATGGTGTGCAGAGCTGGAATCTAAACACAAAAAAGATAAAGAGAAAATCTAATCGCTGCTCTAATATGAATATGAATCAATGCACAATTAATTCATGAGAAGACTACGCAGTGTTTTCATTTTTACATTTGAATATTCAGTTCCTGTATTGTGTCTTGCTACGGTTAACTAGATCTAAACGTAGGCCTACCTAAGTTTAAAGTATTATTTCATTTCTATCTTTGTTTTATTGAACTTATCCTTTTGTTTACAATTAGCCAATTACAATTAAATTATTTTTAATAAAATATAAATTAAAATAACAAAAGTAACTAATCATCCACTACTAGTTTCAGGTGTTTTTTTTTTTACCTGAATGACTATTTATTACCAAAAAAATTTTTATTACACTGAAATTAAATTTTTTTTTAGGACAGTCAGATTTGTGACATTACTTTTTAAGTAATGCTAAAACGCAGCTGTTAAATTTCAGAAGTTGTACTGATGCGTTCTTTTCCCAGGATGGGATGGATGCAAAACAAATATTGGTTTTATCATTTTCAGTTTTTAAACAGATTTAAATAGATTTTACACTTAAAGCATAATCGCATATCAAATTTTTCTTCCATATCGTGCAGCCCTACTCCAAACTTTCGATTGATTGTAATTTAACTCAGTGTAATTCATTTGATTTACATTTTTAATCAACTGACAACATAATTATTTCAAATGTATGACGTTTGTTCCTCTGTCTTACGTAACTGAGAAAAAAAAAAAACAAGCAAGTGTCCAGGAAGATTATAGAGAAACTAATTAGCAAAATACACCACACGTGCAACATAACCTCGAGAGAGTGCGGGATGATATTCCTCTTCAGCTAATGAAATAAGCTTGACCCAAAAATCTTTAAGCACATCATGTGATTTGTGTGTGTTGTTGACAGTGTGTCTGCTTGTTTGCTGGCTGCCATACATCGTTATCTGCTTCTATGAGACACTGACGGGAAAAGAGAGCCCGCAGCCTGCCTCGGCTGTTGCCACATGGCTTGTCCTCTTCACTTCAGCTCTCAACCCATGGATCAACTCCATGACTCAAACGTAAGCAACTAAGTGCACCAATTTGATGACTCAACTGTATCCTGTGGTATTGGGGTCCATTGGGAAGAATATTTTTTATAATGCATTTAGGGCTGGGAAGTGTGACGACAGAAACACTTGTTAACCAGGACAGATTCTGCTATACCATTTATATTACACTTTACTGCTATATCATAGCAATCCGGTAGTCTGTTAACCTTAAATCAAATTTAAAATAATTTGGGAGAATCTTTTGCAAGAGGCACCAACTTCAGTTTTCAGGTTCTAAATTAAAAGATGAAGTAATCATTAAATAAAGTACAATATTGCTCAAAATTTAGGGTATCACATGGATCCGTACGGATTCATTAAATTGTACAAAAGTAATGATTTTCACAAAAATTCAATTTCAAATAAATACTACTCTTTTGAACTTTCTATTGGTTTCCACAGAAATATTAAGCAGCACAACTGTTTTTAGCATTGACAATAATAATAAATGTTGTTTCTTGAGCAGAAAATCAGCATATTACAAGGATTTCTCAAGGATCGTGTGACATCGAAGACTGGAGTAATGATGCAGAAAATTCAGCTTTAAAAGACATATTACGTTAATACATTATATTCTTTAAAAAATAAGTTACAAATATTTAAAACTGTAATACTTCACAATCTTACTGTTTTATTGCTTTTTTTTTTAAATCAAAATAAATACAATTTGAAAACATTGTACAGAACCAAACTTTTTAACGCTAGTCTAGCTTTCATTTGTAAAAAATTTAATTTGGTAGATTATTCACTATACATTTAAATATTGATATATATACTACATATATCTCATTACTAATTGTGTAAGTATAAGATTTTGGTCATTCAGACCAGCCCTAAGTCACAGTAGACAGACGACAGACAGGAAGATCCATAAGACATTCTCCCAGAAAACACGCTCTCTATTTTGGGAAATGTAATCATGGATAGACATTAGCTTTTATATTGTTGATTAAGACTTTTCTGGGCTTTTAACTATCAGATGTGGCAGCTCATATTAATACCTGCCACATTCAATAATGCTTGGAAAATAAAATGTGGCAGGAATTGAATGTGGAGTAGGATTGTGGAGGTAAAAACCTGCTGCTGAAAAAAGAAAAATCAAATGGCCTACCAGGCAACAAGTATAGAGGCTGTGAATCATGGTTGTTATTTAGATTCTAAGAGCATGCGAGTATGTGGGAGGTTTTACCATGACCTTGTTTGTATCTTTCAGGAGGTACAGAGCTGCGTTGCGCAAAAGCCTGAATAAAATCCGACAGATGTTTGACTATCCTCGTAAAAACTCCCTCTCCCAGTGCACAACCATACAGCCACGCCACAAGAGCAACAGCTTCTCTTCGCCAGCTCCCAGTGAACCTCCGGCACTACAAACAAACAACCAACCCCAACAGGACCTCACGCTGGTTTGAGCTTGACCCTCATTGACCCTTGCTGGATTGAATAGTGTAGAAAACAAATCATGACTCAAGGAAGTATCTAAAGCATGGTTTCACCTCAGCAGAAGAGCACACTGGGTTGGCGGAGCTAACCAGAAGCAATCTATGATGTAAACAGATTTTATACAGAGAGAAGGAAACTTGTCCAATACCCTGCATGACTTCTGCATTAAAAAAAAAGATGTACCGGTATTGCTTTATTTTTGTGACTTGAGCAGAAACAGTGATTCACTTTTTTTCTAAGGGAATCCTTAAAGGACAATGCAAAGTGTTTGTGAAAAAAGCTCTCTCTAAAATGTTCTGAAACTGCCAATCATAGTTCACTAGCTTTCAGAAACTTGAAAACTGCATTAATGGCTGACCTCAATAGCAACTTGTATAATTTTGATGGCAGAATCTGATCAGATGTATACCATTGGCAATGTAAACATAGTTTTCTTAACATAAAAGCTTACACCAACCTTAAAACTCGCTGTACAGTGCCTGTGAAATGCATACTCCGAATATTCACAAAATAAGAATAACTGAAGATGAGACTAACTTCATTAGTATAGTAATAACTTAGTTCTCTGTAATATTCCTCAATACATTTAGCAACATTTAGACTAGTTTATGTGAATCACTAAAAGCTATTGCTAAAGTAATGCTTTAAAATGAAATGCAGTTCAAAAAAATCCCATTCATGATGAAAGTTTGCCCTCTGGTGGAACGCCTGCATTTAAGATGGAAATCTACATGAACCTGAAACATGTCGGACAGCAGAGGCAACAGCATCTGTGACTGGTGATTTCACCAAGTAACTCCAGTGGATACTCAAACTAAATATTTTTTTTGTGATGGTTTTCCAAAACCATTTGCAGTAATGATAACTTGTAAACATGTAAATCAAGGGTTATTGTATGCAAATCAAACAAAGTTCACTCGCATGTACCTGATTCACAACCTCAAAGTAGAATGCGAGAGTGGTATTTGGGTCCAGTCCGCAAATTTTCCACTGACTTGTGCCACCAGTTCCTATTTCCTACAAGCAAAAGACAAAATGAATGTCAGTAGGTTCTCTGCATTGCCGCAGATTAAGCTGAACCCAAGAGAAAAAACTGTATAGTGAGTCTGTTAGATTTGAAATAGATGAGCTACTTACGTTTTCTGACACGCAGGGACCTTTGGCATTCAGGGAGACACATGGGCCAATCGCTCCAGAAATCTTTATCTCTCTTGAAGTCTGAAATAATAGTTTAATGATATTAAAAGGAAAGCCACATACAGCAAAAGTAAATAATTAAAATGACCAAGAAAGGCCAATTCAAATAATTATTACTTATGATGTAAAAAAAGAAAGAAAAGCAAAACACCTTAATCTCCAGAGTCCCCGCAAGTGCCATCTTGAAGGCACCCTGCACATCTTTAGTGAAAACTCTCTGGAAGGTTTGCTTGAACAGAGATGTGTTGAAAGAGTCTGCCATAACCATATAACCTCTGCCATTTACAGAAAAGCAGAAAGAATGCAAGCATACAGTCAGTACAACGGCATAATGGCGAAGGAAGAGAGACCATACTGACAATCTTGGGGAAAGGAGTATGTCTAGATTTGTTTTCCTGAATCTCAATCTGTTTTAATAGGTACCAAAGTCACCTCAAAGCTCCAAGCATACACAATTTAAAAAGAAAACTGAAATCCTTTTTTGAGTCACTTACCCTGTATAGTTGGTGCAGCACTTCATTTCCAGTAATCCTGTCTGATCCAGAGCGCATGCATAAATATCAACTATGTGTCCATTGGCGGCGGCACGGTTGGCCAACGCTTCATAGTGCTATAAGGGAATGAGAAAATGCAAGTGAGTGTCCCGTGCAGTCATGTAAACTCAAATCCAGTAAAAATTATGAGAATCCGTTTTCAAGACCAGCTAATTGCCAGTTTTCGCACATATGTAAGAAAAAATATGCAGGTGTTTTTCTAGATAATAACACTCTGATATTACTTTGTTCTGCTCTGAAATTATCAAGTAGTTAAGAATGAAGACAATCAGTTGATTGTGAACTTTCCATTCAAATTTTAAAACCCATCAGTCAACAGTACAGCCACTTATAGATAGTTCACTTTCATGAAAGCATTGGTACCAGCAGGATGTCGGTACCTCTATAAAGTCAATCATACAGACAACAAATATGGGAAAACTCACTTTAGTGGCTTTCTTCATGAACTTGGCATTGTCTTTCTCGATGTCATGCCAGGATCTGATAGGTGTTTTCAGCTCATCTCCCACCACCATGCCTGGACCCTGAGTGGCCGGTCCACCGATGAAAGCCATGATGCGAGCGCCAGTGTTTGGGTAAGTGCACTGCAAGAGGAAAGTGCATGGAGGGAAACAATTAACCATCACAAAAGCTGGCATAAGACGACCAAATCAGTGTTTGGCCACGGTTTAATTAATTTATGCTTTTCATGATCTTAAAAACCTTTTGAGATAAAGGCTTGTTACACATATTAAAATAATTAAATTATACATTTAAAAAATAATTTTGTTTAAAATAGAGATCATAATTCTTCCACAATTCTGAATAGTCAACTAAGCAAAATAACTAGATTTAGAGACTGTGACCATTTTAATTGTTACAATCTATTTTGAAATGTTTAATTAATTTGAATAAATGAATAAATAAATTGAATAAATTTTATTTAGAATCAATGACTTGCTCATAAAGACTCTTCTGGATGTTTCATTACTGGATGAATCAGTGGATTTGAATGAATCATTTTTTTAGCAGTCACTTGTCACCACCAAATGGCGGAAAGATGTAACTGATACAATCTTTATTTGAAAGGTGATTTGCTCTATTTTGATGGAGAGTTCATATTTGAACTATGAACTTTTATGATAATTTGAATGATTGAAACTGTGTGGTTAAAAACACTGTGCAGCTGAACTGCTCTCTCTGGGTCAACTGTAGACCAACACAGATTTGAATGTTCCGCTTTGATCATATTTATCAAAAGGTTTAATAGACAGTCAAATCATTTTTCATTTGGGGATAAAAATTCTGTGGGTGTTTGAATATTACGGCTTTTTAATTATAAATTGTGCAGTGGAAAATAGTAATGATAAAGAAAGGTGTGTCCAAACCGGTAGTGTAAACTTATAATTTTGAAACAGCAAACGAAAAGATAATAACACAACTCTGACAGTCACCTCTAACAGACCGACAGCAATGGAAAGGGCCACTCCGAGTGATCTCAGTGGTCGTTTGCCTTGAGTGACGGGCCAGGGGTCTCTCTGCAGCTCTCCCAGCAAATCTGTCAGATTCATATCGATCTTCTGAACTGGCTGAAGAAACCTGAACACATATACAATCAATGTACATATTATAAACAACCAGTGACCACCATATTCCAACACTACTCCAAAAATATATTAAAGGTGTCATGACATGGATTTTTATTATTATTATTATTATTTTAATATGTTCTTTAAAGCTCACTTATATTGTTCATTTTTTTTATTAAACTATATAAACCAGGGGTGTCAAACTAAATTTCACAGGGGGCCAAAATCCAAAAACATTTTAAGTCGCGGGCCGAAGAGGATAAACATTTATTGAACACACTAAAACTAAAATTTTTAAACGTACCTTTTTTGAACATAAATGTGAATAAAAACAGACAGGAATATTATTAAACTTATACCTTAAATTTTTTTAATATATATATATATATATATATATATATATATATATATATATATACCCTGTCTAAATTACACAAGTTGGAACTAAAGTAAACGTTAAAAGAACAAACATTCAAATATCTTCACTCTTATGTCATTTTATATAAAACTTACATTTTAAATATCCTAAAAGATTTTGCTCTCCATAAAATATATCCTGTCAAAATTATACACATTCAAAATATGAACATACTACATATCAAAACCTGGAAATCTAAGAAATTTTTTTGCTTTTCAGCAATAAATCCAATCATTCAGTTGTCTTTGCTCTTGTGTCATTTGTCTCAAAGTGCCGTCTTATTAAATTATTTAATTACCGCCACATCTCCGCAAATGAGACACACGGGTATACTGACACGGGTCAGTAAACATATACCGTATTTTCCCGCATATAACCCGTGGGTTATAGCAGATTTTACAAACTATATCACAAATATTTTACACGTAATAATATTTCAATATATTTTCTTTCTGGCGCTTGTAATATCACTCTGACAGCTGGCGCTGATAGGCTGTCTGACCTGTCAATCATGCAAGAAGACGTGATTGACTGTGCTGCCATGAGGGCAATCAATCTATGGATGCAGGTTATGCCAACGATTTTTTACACAAAACCCTAGACATAATTACACGGCGGGCCGGATGTGAGTTTGACACCTTGAGTTTGACACCTATGATATAAACTATTATTTTCAACCTTCATTCTGACCTTCAGCCTTAAATGATCCCTTAACAAAGGAGAGCTCCTCCGGCTTGTCAGTAAAGGGCCATGTTATGATTCTCTAACGTCATTCACTGGATACAGTATCAACCTCCACTCTCTTTTGCACGCAAGTGTTTTGGAAACATTATCCATATTAAACCATCATTTACATACAAAACATTATGAAATCATTTATTTGCTGCTGTCAGATCCAATACAGCTTCATATTTCAACAAAAAATTATTTGCAAACTCTTCTGTACACAAGCTACGTTTACATGCATCCAAACAATTCGTTAGTAATCGGATTAACGCCTCAATCAGACTGAAAATTACTTAATCTGATTGAGCTTGATCCTAATGAAATTTCTAATTTTATTCCTTTTCTAATCCAATTGATAGGACATGTAAACACTTGATCAGATTGAAAAGCAAATCTGGACATTTCTGCTCATGTTCAATGACGTAGAAATGCCATAATGAGATGTTGGTGTTGATTGAAGACGCGTACACTTGGAGTGACATTATAAAATGCTTCTTCCAGTCATTGTCTGATGTGGAGTTGGACATCGTTCCACCAGTCCAGTCCTTCTTTCATACTTTCATTCACAGGCAGCTGGTTTTGGGTGCTGGTAGGGGCATTTTTACCGCTTGATAAATATAAGCAGCTAATAAATAAATATTAAGTCTGCTCTTTAAAACAAAGAAAAATAGCAATCTAAGAGAATAGTATGTGGAAACGTTTGGAAACTGTATATTTGTGCAGTGTGCGCATGTTAAGATCTCAATTCCAATTTGAAACTTGTGACATAAATGCACACATCAACCCGATCTTTACTCAGCAGTCATGTAAACACCAGGTTTGAATTAATGAATTCCAATTAAAACAAAAGATAAGAGGGAAGAGAAGAGAGAAACGGTTTCCCTGGATGCCACACAAAGAGGGAAACTCTCTCAGAGGCTTTGGACACGCCCACGGCACTCAGACAAAACACGTGATTGGTTCCCGGCGCGAGATCGACCAATGAGAGCACGAGTGGATGTATCCCGTGAGCTGATTGGCTGATCCTACTTTGCGGATTTTCACCTATCGCAGGGGGTTCCGGTCCACATTAACCAATATAAACGAAGGATCGCTGTACTTTTTAATATTGTCCCCGACAGACAAAGTAGAAGAAGGTTTTGCGCGTATCCTGCATTTTACTCTCTTTGATTCTGAAAGCTGTTTTCTGTAAAATGTGCAGCACACAGATAAACACTGGGGTTATAATTTCATCAGCTTCAGGAAGGTCAAACAAATACGTTTTGGAAACGGGGTCTCTTCAACATAGCGACATCACTGTCTTTTCTAATGCAGCCCAACCAGGTCTCGTATAACAGCACCCCTAAGAAACTTGCAGGATATTTTAATGGTACTAAGACCTCTGATATGACAAAAGAGCAAGGTAAATTTCTCATGGCTTGAGCGTTTTAAATACATAGAAGAAAACTGATGCAAGTATCACTTTGATTATGCAAAATAACTATTCATCTATATAGTCTGAAGACTTGAAGGTAAATTTAGCTCACCTGTTTGAAGGAGGAACCTGAGGCTGTTGTGGACCTCGGCCTCCCTGCGCCGCAGCTGGTTTAGTTAATCCAAGCATCTCCTGCATACAAGATTCGTGAAATTAAAATATTGAATATTAAGAGTCACTTGTGCCAAATAGTCAAACACTGGTATCTTAAATTAGTTCCATTTGCCAACAGGAAAATAATCTTCACCTGGAGCTGTTTAGCACTGAGGTCTTTGGTGCCCCTGAAGACGTAGCTCTTAGAGATGCCTTCACAGCCCAACTCGTGGACTTGGACCATGCGTCCAAACGTAATGAGGCCCACCAGAGCAGTGGGAGGCAGCAGGCTGAGGGACATCTGAAGCGACTCCTTCAGTGCCTGCAGATCGTCATCCTCCATGCATGTGTCCACCACATACAGGAAGTTCAGAGGCATCAGCGGACCACGCTGCAGAAAAGAAACAGAATCATGAATCCAGTTCTAGTGTCCAGTATTTCTATGGCAATGAACGGTAATTAATTTAAGGTGTTACCTGCACAACATATTCAATAGTGGAGAACTGTGGGAGAAGCTCGGCAGGTTGGTTGACCTCTGATATTCCAGCGTAAGTTGGTGGGAACTATGACAGAGTGCATGTACATTGTTTAAAAATTATATGAATTTCTCCAAGGCTGCACCAACTCATCAATAACGAAAATAATAAACGATGAATTTGATTAGTCATGTTTAGTCATGTCTACACAGAGCCTTTGGTTTATTCATTCACATAATCAGTGGGCAGGATGTAGAATAGCAATTTTGTAAATAATGGATTAATATCTTTCTTTTTTAACTGAAATGCTTTTCTTTCTTTAATAATCATTTTGTCTTTTTTCATTGATTAATTGGCTATCAAAATGTGTAGCCCTACTTCAGCCCTACACTATTCAAAAGAGCCATGACTTTACCTGGTTTCTCTGATAACAGAAGTTGCATGCCCAGAGTTTCGCTCTGTAATCCACTTGACTGATTGTGTAAACATTGGAAAAAGAAGAAAAAAACAGAAGCATAGTCATATTAGAGCATCACGTATAATGTATCCAGCTTTCATAATAAATGTGTTTATTTGGAAATTATTGCAATGGATAAGAAGTAGATCCTCCATCTGTGAACTCATTATGCTGTCTGCTCTGACTTAACAGACTTACCACAGAGGATTGAGCACAGCTCGGCACGTGGCCCGGCTGCACAGCACCGGCTCGTACTGAATCGGGGGAAGATCCGGCCGCTCTTTCAGCGGGGTGAACAGGGAAGCCACCGGAACCACCATACGCGTGGCTTCCAGACGACTGGACGGCCAAACATTCCAACTGAAGCGGACACCATCGCGGTCCTCGTTCTGCTGGATGAACTCCTGGAAGGTCGCCATAGCACCCTCTGGAATCTACGAGTTACACAAACTTTACTGATTTCCCTGCAATGCCATCTTGATTGAGGGAAAACTAAAAGATCAAGTAGTGAAACTGTCACAGAATTGTACGCAGTGATGTATATAAATTAGACATGCCATCTGATACGTGTGTATCCAGAGACAGGCCAGCCCAGTCTGATTCATCATTACCCTTTGGACACAGGGCAAACTATAATGTCTCATCACACATCATTAAAAGCTGGGATGAGATAAGACACAGAAGTTCTGTTCAGAAAGCTCCTACGAGGACAAATTACATCTAGGTAGGGCTTGAGTAACAGCCTATATCTTTATGTCTGACCGTGGCTTTGATGTACAAAACCAAAAGGGCAGTCATGGCCAAATGGTTTGAGAGTAAGACTGGTAACCCGAAAGTTTTGGGTTTGACTAAATTCTGGCAGGAAATGAAAAAGTTCCCCTTGAGCAAGACACCTAACTCCTCAATCGCTCCCCGTAGAAAAAATGCCTGTCCACTGCTTGGTGTGTGTTTACTACTCACAAGTGCACTACTACTATTAGTAACTAGTGCAACCCCACTACAACTACTCACTAGTGCACTACAACTACTACTACTCACAGTGCACCACTACAACAAATACTCACTAGTGCACTACTACTATTCATCAGTCCACTACTACAAGTACTCACTAGTGCACTACTACTACAAGTACTCACTAGTGCACTACTACAACTACTCACAGTGCACCACTACTATTCACTAGTCCACTACTACTATTACTAACTAGTGCAATACTACTACAAGTACTCACTAGTGCACCACTACTACAAGTACTCACTAGTGCACCACTACTACAAGTACTCACTAGTGCACTACTACAACTACTACTACTCACAGTGCACCACTACAGTGGACTCTACTTCACTAGTCCACTACTACTATTACTAACTAGTGCACTACTACTGCAACTACTCACTAGTGCACCAGTACTACAACTACACAGTAGTGCACTACTACTACAAGTACTCACTAGTGCACTACTACTACAAGTACTCACTAGTGCACTACTACTACAAGTACTCACTAGTGCACTACTACTACAAGTACTCACTAGTGCACTACTACTACAAGTACTCACTAGTGCACTACTACAACTACTCACAGTGCACCACTACTATTCACTAGTCCACTACTACTATTACTAACTAGTGCAATACTACTACAAGTACTCACTAGTGCACCACTACTACAAGTACTCACTAGTGCACCACTACTACAAGTACTCACTAGTGCACTACTACAACTACTACTACTCACAGTGCACCACTACAGTGGACTCTACTTCACTAGTCCACTACTACTATTACTAACTAGTGCACTACTACTGCAACTACTCACTAGTGCACCAGTACTACAACTACACAGTAGTGCACTACTACTACAAGTACTCACTAGTGCACTACTACTACAAGTACTCACTAGTGCACTACTACTACAAGTACTCACTAGTGCACTACTACTACAAGTACTCACTAGTGCACTACTACTACAAGTACTCACTAGTGCACTACTACTACTCACAGTGCACTACTACTATTACTAACTAGTGCAATACTACTACAACTACTCACTAGTGCACCAGTACTACAACTACACAGCAGTGCACTACTATTACTACAAGTACTCACTAGTGGACTACTACTACTCACAGTGCACCACTCCTATTCACTAGTCCACTACCACTATTACTAACTAGTGCAATACTACTACAACTACACACTAGTGCACCAGTACTACAACTACTCACAGTGAACTACTATTACTCACTAGTGCACTAATGTGTGTACTAACTTAAATGCAGAAGACAAATTCCCATATTCGGTCTTTATGTCACTTTCACTAAACTTTTCACACACACAAAAAAAGCCATCTACTAGGTCATCAACATGGGTAACACTTTACAATAAGATTTCATTTGTTAACATTAATGTATTAATTAACATGAACTAACAATGTGCAATACATTTATTTTCTTAGTTAATAAAAATTCAGCAGTTCATTGCGCATTAACTAATGTTAACAAACACAACATTTGATTTTTATAATTTTTAAATTACCATTAACTACGATTTATAAATGTCATAGAAGTGCAAATCATTATCAGTTCATGTTAACCAAGGTAGTTAACAACTAATGAAACTTATTGTAAAGTGTTACCAACATATAATACCCTTTGTGAGGGACCACCTTCCTAAAATATAAAGTCATCGATGTATATAGATATATTTTCTTTATAAAGATAAAACAACAGTACATATACTCAATTTAACATCTTTCTGACCCCAGATTGAAAACCCTCACAGACCATAAACTACAGATGAGCAGCAGAAAATGCCACATGTGCAGAAGAGAAGAACACCAACCCATGAAGAAAACTCATATTCAGAGCAGCCAAGGGGGCAAATCACAACAGTTCGGGGCAAACGATAGGATACAGAATAAACAAACAAAGCAACAGTCTGCACAGTTTACAAATAAGTAACTAATCTAATAATAACAACATCACAAAGCTAATAGCAAGAGCAGAATGATTGGTTTATTTCTCACAAGGAAAGAGATTAAACTATGGGTGTTTAGTGAGCTATACACACACATGAAACTCAGTTGAGTAAGTTTGGTTGGTGTTGGTTTAGTTAAGTTGAACTGTATGGATCCGCTGGGGGCGTCCGTCCCCCATTAGCTACAGAAAGCTAGTTCGATAGCTTAGGAAATATCAATCATCTAACATCGACAAGAAAGCAACAGGAGTGCTACAACTGCTTGATAAACACCCGAGCACGAGTCTCAGTGACCGCCAGCCTGGCAATGCACACATGATGCCTTCATTCAACACTGACTTCCAGCTAAATCATGCCCTTTAAACCCTCGAGTTCTCGAGCTACAGTCCAGCTAACGCTTCAAAACCCTAATCACTGGTCGAATCATTCGCGTAGCTTAAATTAGCATCTGTTTGTGAAGGGTAAGTGGTCTTTCGACATACCTGAAGCCTTGGTTTTGTGTCTCCTCGGACACTCTCGGTCTGTGACAGCGCGCTCACGAGCTCACGGGCACGCGCGAACCTCCGGCGGATGACGTCACCGCTCAACATGGAGTCGCTGCCACGTCAAGAGTCCTGATCCTCAGCACAACACTGTTGCACTGGACAGTTTTTTTTAGCAATGCATTAGTAAAATAGTGATATATTTTATCTATTTTTATCCGTTTTAACACTCATTTTATGATTATTCACTTTCATGCAACATTGTATTCATGATTTTGGAATTGTTCGCAATGAAAACGTTTTAAATGCATTATATTAAAAAGAAAAACAATTTCCCTCATGGAATTAATTGTATCAAAAAATTAAATTGCACCTGTAATTACTGCAATAAGTATTCCACTATCTTCTACAAACATTTTATGTAGATTTCATGATTTTACTATTCTCTTTAATTGCAGTTTCCTTCATTTTAGCATTACAATTACTAAAAAACTTAAAAAGCGAACACTTTGTACTCTCTGCAGGATAATTTACAATTTAAAAGCATTTTTGTAACTTACATTTTTTTAGGCAATTACAATTGTTTAACCAGGGATTCAACAAAAATATTACTAATCCCTGTGCAAATTTGTCTTGCTGTTGCTTTGCAAAGCATTGATTTCAAAGGTACATAATCACCAGTGCAAATACTACGGTCAGTCTTAAATAAAAAAGTTAAATATTTGATTTAAACATTTTCAGCATCAGAGGAATAAGAAAACAAGCACTTTTAAAATGTTGCCATATAAATTTTATTTATATAACATTATGACAAAATATTGCCAAACACTCTTTAGCAACTACTGTATTCATCTCTGATACAAAGCCAAGGCTTTTCTATGGCAAATCAAGAAAACAGAAATAGTTAATTTTACAATAAACCATGATTTCTACTCATGAATATATTACGCTATGAAGATGGTCATAGCAATTACTGTAAAATCATATAACCTTCACGGCTTTACCTTTAATCCAGTTTAGAGATAGTGAAAGTGGTCAGTTTTCAATATTGTGAAGCATTCGGATGTCTGCGTGTATATTTGCCAAGACGAACACTCTCTGACATCACAAGACAATCGCTGGACTTGATCTCCGGAAGCAAAATATCTTCTAAACAGTCCGCATTTTCTGCACCAGAAACACTGGGCTTTACATGTAAATGAGTCTCCGCTAAATGTTTTACACCTTTTAAAGAATTAAATTATGTGTGGCAAGACACAGAAATCAAACCACCTTCATCTGCCCAGGTTTTGTTTACTAAAACCATCATTTGCATCCTCTGTTTGCAGGTTCAGAGGTTCACATGTTGTTAAATCCCATCATGCCTTTCATGTTGCCAGCGGCTCCCTGCTGAAACTGCCTCATCATGGACTGCAGTCCAGCCATGCCACCTTGCAAATAAACAAAGTTGTCTTTAAGTAAGGCTTTTACAACCGTAATTCATAAATCCTTACACATCTCACTATGACATAGAAAAAATGCGTTCGCAATGCATTCCTAAGCTCATTTTAAGTAGCTTCTTGCATGCAACAAAAGCCCCATCTATAGAGAAGGTAAACCAACGGTCTAGCAAAAAGTAAAGCATGTGAGTGTTTTGAGGAGCTCGTACCCATGTGATGAAGCACTCTGGGATCCATCATTTTAGCCATCTGCTGGTTCAGTTTCGCCATCTGTGACGGGTTGACGTTCTTGGACATGTCCCCTCCTTCAAAGCAACAACACCACGTTAGTCACTGACTTTAAAAACTAATTTGTTTGGTTCGATCACGAGCATTGGATACAAATCACTCAACCTTTAAACAAGCCTTTGATGCCTCCCATCTTCTTGACCATCTGGGCAAACTTTGTGTACTGGGTGAGCAACTCTTGCACGTCCCTGGTAGCCACTCCAGATCCCCGGGCCACTCGCTGGATGCGGTTAGGCTGTTTACTGAAGAGCTTGGCACCATCTTTGTTGTCGAGTTCTGAGTTGAAAAACCACAATATGTTAACTGAACCAGTGTGGTTCAGAACGGTGCCTTTCCAACAGAGTGCTGCAGACACGCTGTCAAAACCCATATATGTGTGCGAGTATATGCAGGTTACATCGTAGAAGACATCTAAAGTACAAAGCGTACTTTTTCTTTTTCCTTTTACACGTACAGTCAATCACAATCAATTTGATGGCATGCATAAACACAGGTGGTCAACAGTTGCATCTTTGTTATATATATATATATATATATATATAAAGCTCCTTTTGGTCACGTCTGACCGGGAAAAAATGCATTGGGCTGATTTATCAAATTTGGGCTGGTTTTTGATGCATAAATCGCACAACATTTTAAACTATTTATAAGAGTATGCACTTTGGGCTGGAAGTTATCCATTATATATAAATATTAAAGTAAGTCTGTAGTCTTTTAAAGTAAAGCTGCAGGTGTTTGTTGTTGTGGTCTCATTTTGGTATTATTATCTGTCTCTAGGTTAATCTTCTACTGTAAAACAATGTCCCAGGCCAGTGTTGCCACCTGGTGGCAACTGAAAAACTTTTCAAAATTTTTCAACTGAAAAATGCAAGGAAGAAATTAAAATGTGCATGAGC
The DNA here is from genome assembly GCA_037043235.1 of Rhodeus uyekii. NCBI lineage: Eukaryota > Metazoa > Chordata > Actinopteri > Cypriniformes > Acheilognathidae > Rhodeus > Rhodeus uyekii. The sequence goes on from JAWRVZ010000057.1 coordinate 1,554,080, forward strand.
AATCGGAGCACAGAAAAGCATAAAAAATCGAATTAATACATTTATCCTTTGGCCTTAAGTATCTTCAAATTGTTTAACACAGACTGTACTTTGCTCATATTGAAAAAAAAACATTATAAAAAAATAAACAAAACTGAAAAATTGAGGGAACCGATGGCGAATTAATCTTCCAGAGTTTGACATCAAGCTTGAAGCACCATTTAAGCTAGGTAATGCGTTATTTTTAATTATAAGACAGTAATAAAAGAATATACAAAGCACATACCCTGGTCATTCATGCTATCCATTATTGTCATGAGTTTCTTCAGTCGGGCCATAGACTCCTGCTCATTTCCTTTGCTCATGAAATCTGTTCCAAAGCCTGGGATCATACCCTAAAGACACACACAAACAGAAATTGTGGAAAACAGTGGAAAAATCATAATTTGATATCCTTTCAGTCAAGGTAGGTGTTACCATGATCTGACCAAAGGGTCCCATTTTCATGATGTTCTGAAACTGTTCGTACATGTCCCTGAGTGTAAACTGACCTGAGAGAGAGAGAGAGAGAGGGCACATCAGTTAGTGAAATAAATTGCCATTGAAAACACACACTCTTATAAAAATAATCTTATAGTTACCATGTTTGAGCTTGTCAATTAGCTCCTCATTGTCATCAAGCTTTAGTTCGTTCACTTTATCAATCAGTCCCTCAATATCTCCCATACCTTTAGGAAAAATAAAGGAATTGCAATATAAATCCAACATTGTGTGCGTTTAAAGCTTTCATCTAAACAGCAGCTCATATAATCAAGTATATTCAGACTCTACCGAGCAGTTTGCTTATGAAGGGCTGAGTCTTGAAAGGCTCGAAGTCGTCAATGTGCTCGCCTGTGCCGATAAAAATGATGGGACTCTTTGTGGCCGCCACACTGCAAACACAAACGGTCAGTCAACTCTTTCATTCAGTTACTTTATGTGCTGAAAGAGCAAACCGAAGTGTGTACTTACGCACTGAGTGCACCTCCACCCTTGGCATGGCCGTCCAGTTTGGTGACAATAACAGAAGCCACGTCGACCTTGTCTTTGAAGGCCTTAGCCTGAGCCTCACAAGCCTGACCAATGGAGGCGTCCATCACATACACGATGTTGTCAGGTTGCTACGGGAACAGACAACAATGACCACGAGGCCTGGCACTTTACTTTTAAATCCTTTATATTTCACCGTCTCTATTGGCGCATGACATTTGATCAAAACAGAGGAAGTCTTTCACTTACCACAGCATTTGACACCTGAAGCATTTCTTCAAAAAGCGAGTCTTCCTGTTTATGTCTACCACTAGTGTCCACAATGATGATTTCAAAGTTTTCTGTCTTGAACTTCTCCACACCCTCTGCTGCTATAATCACTGGATCCATTTCTGTGTAACTAATAAATCACACAACATGAATTAATGATTAGGTTTGATGAGCAAATACAACTGTACAAGTGGGGTGTGGGAACTGAAATCGTTATTACCTCCCGTAAAAGGGTATTCTGGCTTTTGTCGCATTTTGCTTGAGTTGGTCGAAGGCACCTTTCAAAAACAAACAATTTGACTTTATTCCCTGAAGTAATAAATAAACACAAATGTATTTAAAAAGAGTCGACTTTACCTGCTCTGAATGTGTCGGCGCAAATCAAACATGTTTTCCATCCTTTTCTTTGGTAGTAGTATGCCAACTAACACAATTAAAGAAGAGATTCTCACTTATGTGATTAGCTGTATAAAAAGTGATGTATAATCTAAAATCTGGGCAAACCCCCAAGAATTGCTCACCTTTGAACATGTTGTGGTTTTCCCACTGCCCTGCAGACCCACAAACATGATAACGTTGTTCTTTCCCTTTGTGGGAGTCCAGGCTTTGACTCCAGGATCCACCAGCTGCAATAAAAGCACTCAATATTCATCTTCAAGAATACATTTCTATCACCGATCAATTCAATTAGGTTTAATGTCTCCTCCATGACAAAAACAGAGATCTCCTCAGCTACACATAAACAACTCATTAAGGAAAACCAATAACAAACAGAGATAAAAAATAGCAAGCCATCAATTACCTTGACAAGTTCCTTGAAAACAGCATGCTGGATCATTCTCCTCTTGTTCAGCCCAGAGGCCATCTCCTCCAGATCAATGGCTGCCCTGAAATCAGAGAGTTGTTATAAAACAAACATATAGTCTATAATGGGGAAATTACCATAAAATGACAGAAAACTCTTATTACATACTTGACATTTTCTCTGAGCTGCTTAACCAACTTGATATTCACATCAGCCTCCAGCAGGGCAGCACAGACTTCCTTAAGCATGGCATTTAACACCTACGGATGATCATAAACATGTTAATGATGGACCACAACGCTTAACAAGCCCAAATTGCTTCATGTTCACCGTACCTCCTCGTTGATGATGGTGGCATTGCTGAGAGACCTCAAAGCTGAGGTGATCTTCCTCCCCAGATCAGCTAAAACCATGTTTGCGGTTAAAGAGCTGCCAACCTGCAACAGGGGCGGTTAAATCAGCCAGACAAGAGACAAGTCACAGAGGGAGCGAGTGATAACATTAAAACTGAGATGGATCTAATGTGTATTTCCTGACTTGTTATGTGAAAGAGACTTCTCAGTGTGGTGGGGGTTTCCCCCAAAACAAACCTCCTGTCACTGCTCACTCCGAAGCTCAAGACTTCAGGGGAACCAGCGTAATGTTTTCAACACTGATAAGAAAACAAACACAAATATTCATGAATGACATGATATTAAACCAAAACATCTTGAACTGTTATGAAATCACCAGCACGATTGGGATCAATCTGGACTATTTCAGACATGAATCGGAACCAGATCAAAACACAAATGTTGGCGCACACACACACATCAGTATTTCAACTACTATGAAAGCAACATAGTTTCATGTGGTTTATTTGAGTGTTTGATGAGGAGTCGCAGAGAAAAGGCCGCATAGCCGCTGTGGACTCACTGAAATACAGGACTCAGTTCATGTTTGAGCCAAACCGACATCAACTTAATATGTTCGATATCCCAAATGTTAAGATACAGAGATATGTTTCGGTTAAATATTACTTACCTAAACTCGCAGCAGCTGTTTTTCAGCGAGTGGAAAAGCGACTACAAACGTCATCTAACCCCCAACTTCCCGTGACGTATCTTTACTTACTTCCGTGCAGAATAAAAGTCCACATATTTATTTTATTTTAAATATCTATTTATAGTTTAGATTCGTTTTTATTCACTGTTCATTTAACGTGAATCAATGTTATTATATCTCTATGTGTATAAATTCTAAAGTAATAATATTATTAAAAGTGCTTAAAATAGTCTTTATATTTTCGAGACGGTGGTCATGAGGCAAAACTATAGAAGCTTCAGTTAAGGTGGCACAGCAGTTAACAAGATTGATTCCGACGTAAAAACTAAAATGCTTGCATTTTTACCTTTAAGAATCATTAAATCAAAATAATTACATTAAAGTTACAAACAAATTTTTCATTTTAGCACCTAAATGTGTTATCATATTAGGTTGATGTTCACCGCAGTGTTTCGATCCACCTTAAGCAAGAGCAAAGATTCACGCTGACGCTCCCCATGTGTTTGTCTGGAGTGCGCGTTACCTGTATTGTGATTTACTTTAGACGAGCATCTACAGCTTGAGTCGATGAATTTTAACGATGCGAAGGATGAAATTATGAAGGTGCTGTCTAAGACGGAGAGACAGCATCTTCCAAAGCTGCTAGAATGGTTGAAAACATCTGGTAAAGTCATTACTATTAGCTAAAAATTAGATTATGTCTCAGATTTAACGTGTTCTTATTAGAGTTAAAGCAAAACGCTTGATTTTTCATACACTAGTCAATTCAGTTGTGGTCAAATGTGAGATTTTGGGGCTACTTTGCTTCCATAACTTGTCCTCATTCAGACTAGGTTTAAGTTTTTATTTTATTACACTTTATATATTTGACTCTTCAATTACAATTCATAAGCGTTCATCTTTCAAGAACAATATGTTTAAAGGACCATTTGCCAAGAATGGGTCTGAAATCTCCATGCAAGTATCTCTAAAACAAACTTTTCATGTTTATTTCTTCCTATCTATATTCTGAAATGTTTTTACAGAGCGTGTGACTATATAAATGATATAGTATCTGATTAAATAACATTTTGTTCCTAAATACAACAAAATTAAGTTTGTATTCTCACTTTATGTCATTTTCAGACTTCTGTTGTGAAAATTAGTGCGTATTTGAATAGAAAATGCCTCAAAAATAAATGCTTTGAGACATGACATTGCTTACTTGCATAAACAATTTTGTATTTGTTAATGTAACTTAATTAATCAATTGAGGAAGTGTATAGAGTTATCTATTAGTTAAAATGTTTTGCCTTGTATTCATCTGTGGTGTGTTTTTCACTTACATTTTTAGATGATCTGGACGATGTCCTGGTGGATAATCAAAGTGTTATTCTTCAAAGTATTGCAGAGGACTTAAGGACTTGCCTTCCACTGGAGGCAATGGCTCCTTCAGAGACTATGGCTATTCAGAAGGTTTGAGTATTCAATTTTTTTTTTGTATTGCACTCTGACTTTCACATTGTTAGATCCTAAAGCATACTTTAACTTTTAGACTCAACAGAAACCTCATCCCACTGTGCATGTAGATGCATTCTTGTTTGATGAGGAAACTGTGGATTCATTGTGTGAGGAGGGAAAAATGAGTCGGAACTACTGCCTCAACTGTGGATCGCACAGAACAGCACCTTTGGGTAAGTGTTTATATGGATACTTGACTGTGTATATAAACTCATGCAATAAAAAAAGCAACATCATAATATTCAACTAATAATTTTTCACAGATTTCATCTCACATTCATTCTCGATCCCGGAGCTCCAGTTCTTATTTCACAACGTGCTTCCAGACCTCACAGGAAAACGGGTGGTGGATGTGGGATCTAGACTAGGGGCTGTGCTATTTGGGGTAAATTGCTGATGATGGTTTGTTGAACTAAGCACACTTAAACTCATTATCAGTTGTCTTTGAAACGGGATCAGTGACCCTGGGGCAACCAGGGGTTAAGTGCCTTTCCCTACTGGGTGAAAACCTGCAACCTTTTACTTACCAGCCCAGATCTGTAGCCACAAGGCTACACCAGCTTTTATCTTTATTTCTAAAACGGGTCTGATGATGCATCTATATTATCATATCTGATTTTTCTTTCTCTTCTCAGGGCTACCTTTACAGTGCAGCATCTCAGCTTGTGGGGGTGGAAATAAGTTCAGAGTTTGTCAAGCTTCAAACAATGGCTGTAGAGAAATATGGCTTCAGTGACAGAATACAGGTACAGTAATACCTTGGTTTACGAGTGACTTTGTAAACCAGCAAATCGGTGTACGAGCATTGTATCGGAGTGCGAGAATTTTTCCCTCGCCCATGCGCATTTTTTTGTGGAAAAGTCCTAACGCTCAGCATCTTCGCACACATTTTTACTGGAAGTATCCTAAACACAGCCTCTCATAAAACAGTCACGCGGTTCCAACCCCTTATCATCCCTTAACTTGTTAATTCTCTCAGCTTCGCTCGGTTTGGCTGCATCATTCACCACAGTGATACTTTTATAAGTGATTTACAGTGGTTTTACCTCGTGTTGTTAACATTAATTGTGATCGCTATTGTTCACGTAGTGAAATATACGTACAGTACAGCATAAAGACAATGACCTCAAGATGAGTAAGAAAGAAAGTACGAAATTCTCCCCTCTCCCCCTTCGTCTCGTCTCCATCACGCCAGCAGCGACGGTACTCAAAGCTGAAGTGCGCATTACAGTAAATTGTCAAGTATTTTTAGAGTTTAATTGTCAATTATTAATTAGTATTTATATAAGATCTTAATGCTTATAATTTTAACTGTAATCAATAGGGTAAAACCCCCAAAATATTTAAAATTGGCATTTATGGTCATGTGGAACGAATCGAGTGATTTAAAAAAAAAATGCATTCTTATGGGGAAAATTTTTGGTGTACGAGAATTTTGAGTTACAAGCTCTTGGAACGAATTAAACTCGTAAACCGATATATTACTGTATTTAGTCATACTGTGTTTTCTTTTTCTTTTATATTCATTGTTTTGTCTGGATAGTATACTTAGATGTTCAATGTGCCCTACATAGGTGATTCATGCAGATATCCGCTCTCAGGCTGCCTTAGTGCAAAATACAGATGTTCTGATAATGAACAATGTTTTTGAATTCTTCATGGAACCGAGTGATCAAATGCAGTAAGTCCCAAACCGTGATTGCACTTAAGAACATGCAGAGATCTGTTTGAATAATGCATAAATAAATGTTTATAAATAATAAATGATATATAGTGCATGCATAATTAATGCAAGTCAATAGAAATACTATATATTATAGGGGTGGGAGGATATAATCAGAATCTCGACTTATGATGTATGGTATAGTAATTGTCTTAAAAAAGGTTTACACTAAAATTACCAATTTTTCCTTTTTCAGAGCTTGGATGTTTATTAACAAAAATTTCCGAAAGAAAGGTGCACTGTTGGTAACTGTGCCAAGCATTCAAGAAGCGCTTACTTTACTTCAGGATGCTGTTGTAAGAAGCTTTGCTCTGTCTCTGATATTAATGCATTTGTCTCCTCATTGTGATTTGGAGAATAATTCAATACATCAGCCTTTTTTCAAGCTTTGATTGAACAATTCTAATGTCTTTTTTCTTTCTTTCCCAGTTCATAGAGACATTAGCACTCAGCCAATGGATAGAGGAAGTACAACTTCATTGCACTGTTTATTCAAAAAATGACACCGATCCAGATTCTCTCAAGCAAATCCATCTTTATAGAGTACTTTGAGGAGAAAGCTCTGGACTCTTCTGATACAGTGGAACAATTAATATGATTAGCCTCAGTGAGGCCATTAACAGGACAAATTATGCAAATATATTTAATTTAACATGCAACATCCTGTTTTTGTTTTTTATACAGTTATATTTAAAACTCTTTCTGTAACTAGCCACACGTCAGAGAATCTGTTTGTTATGTTGGCACTGCTGCGTTTTAAACAGTCCTTATTGTGCGATAGTAAATGTTTTCCAGTTGCTTCCTTGGTTGTGTTTTGAATTTTGTTCTAATCATTTCTGTGTTCCACTTATTCTGTTGAAACAGGAAGTACAAGTTTTTTTTTTCTTTCACTGGCAGAACTGTGTGTGTGTGTATATACATACACACACTACATGAAGAAACAGGTAAAACTAAGAGAGTAAATCCAGAAGAACTGCAGCAATGTTTCAAAGACGCTTGAAGTAACCTTCCTGCGAAGCTACACTATTGTGAAAAGTTGTAGGCACTTTTGTAACAATACTGTTAAGTGAGGATGCTTTCAAAACTAATGTCATAAATAGATTTCATTTAGCGATTTAATACTATTAAATAAAAATGAGCTAAAAATGTGAGCACCCTTTGTGTTTCAGACAGCCTTTGTCCAGGGACACCTGCATATAGTTTTTCCAGTAGCTGCAGGAAGGTTTTTTAAGGCTTGGAGACGTTGCCACAGTTCTTCTGGATTCAGTCTGCCTCAGTTTTTTCTGTTTCTTCATGTAGTTCCAGACAGACTCGATGATGGTGAGATCAGATCATACCACCTGTTATCAGACTCTTTCTTCATACAAAAACCTCACTGGATTATTATAATTGATGCCAAAATGAAGTGTAAACTGATATTTTCTACTGACACATCGCAGTAAAAAAATATAAATAACTGGCTTAAAACCATTTGGTGAAAATGCTAATGTGCCTAAGACTTTTACACAGATGTGTATATATATATATATATAGAGAGAGAGAGAGACGTGGACAAATTTGTTGGTACCCTTCCATGAAAGAAATAACCCACAATTATCTCAGAAATAATTTCAAACTGACAAAGGAAATTGGAATCCATCTTTGTAGTTTCCAATGAGACTTCTGCACTTATCAACCAGTGTTTTGGCTCACTCTTCATGAGCAAACTTCTCCAACTGTCTCAGGTTTGATGCGTGCCTTCTTCAAAATGCATGTTTCAACTCTTTCCATAGATGCTCAATGGGATTCAGGTCAGGCCTCATAAAAGGCCACTTCAGAACTGTCCAGTGATTTCTTAGCAAGGTGCTTTTAGCTGTATGTTTTGGACCGTTATCCTGTTGGAGGACCCATGAGCTGCAGCGAAGTGAAGCTTTTAGCTCCAGAATGCCTTGATAGTGTTGAGACTTCATTGTGCCTTGCACAGATTCAAGGCAGATGCTGTACAGCAGACCCAAAATATAACCGAGCCGCCTCCATGTTTCACAGTCGATATTGTTCTTTTCTTTAAAAGCTGTGTTTTTCCATCTTCTGCTTTGCCAAAAAGCTGAACTTTTGTCTTGTCTGTCCAGAGGACATTCTCCCAATTATATGTTTTAGAAAACTTCAGTCTGGCTTTTTTTTTGTTTTTCTTTCAAAAGTGAAAACTTTTTTGTGTCTTCTTCCATGGAGACCAATGTTGGTACGATCACACACTGATGCTCCCTGGCCTTGAAGTTCAGCTTGTATCTCTTTGGAAGTTTTCCTTGGCTCTTTGTCTGCCATTCGCACTATCCTTCTGTTCAATCGGAGGTCAGTTTTTATTTTGCAGCCGTGTCCAGGGAGGTTGGATACAGTCCCATGGACTTTACATTTTTTAAATAATATTTGCACCTGTATAGTAACAGGAACATCAAGCAGCTTGGAGATGGTCTTATAGTCTTCACCTTTAACATGCATGTAAATGATCTCCTCACACAACTCTCTCCTTTGCTTTCTCTGGTCCATGTCCATTATGGTGCACACAACGATACCTAACAGCAGAGTGACTAAACTTGTATCCATTTAAATAGGCTCAGTGAATGATTACAAGATTGAAGGCATGTCTGATATTAATTGAGCAAAACAATTAGCATAGATAATCACTGTACCGGTAATACAATTATTTGTATTTCTTTTCTAAGGGGTACCAACAAATCTTTCCTGACACTTTTAGGATATCTCTATATTTTCACACTTTTTTTGCAATACTCTGAAATACCAAAAGTATGCAGAGATACATGAGACAATTCATTTTAATTTATTTAGTTTTCAGAAGGCATTTCTTTCAATGAACTATAAGGGTACCAACACATTTTTCCACATATATATATATATATATATATATATATATATATATATATATATATATATATATATATATATATATCCACTATCATCACATCACTATCATCATATCATCAAGTAAATTAAACTTCAGAGATATCAATCTGTCCGATTAGGAAGCAGAAGTGATTGAGACACTTTCTCCTGCTTTGCACTGGAGAGGCAACAGCAAGATAAACCCCAAAAAGAGAATGATTTTGCAGGTGGTGGCCAAAGACAATTGTTCTCTCCTTATATTATTCTTGACTGATTTGTCTTTAGTTTTGTGTTTTGTTAGGGTCCTTGTCACTGTCTGCCATTGGTACCCCGTTCTCTTCACGGATGAGAGCAGGTTCACACTGAACACATGAGACAGATGTGAAAGAGTCTGGAGATGCTGTGGGGAATTTGGGGTTTTGCTGTGTGCAACATCATCCAGCATGATCGATTTGGCAGTGGGTCAGTATAATGCTCTGGGGAGGAACATCCTTGGAGAGTCACATAGATCTCCATGTACTAGCCAGTGGTTCCCATACTGTTAGGTACCGGGATGAAATCCCCAGTCATTGTCAGACCTTATACGGGTTATCTGTTATCACATAATTTTGTTCTTAACAAATCCTAGAATGCATATAAATGAAGATTTTCTAATTGAATATTTCATTAATTGAGAATTTCACATTTTATTTCAATATGTGATTTAAGTGTTCCCTTAATTCATTTGAGTATTCCCAGTAAAAGTTATTTTGATCAACTCTTTGAGGAAGACTATTATCAGAACAAAACTATTAGACATGGATAAAATGCCAAACTCATGTGGTATGAATAAATAATAAATAAATAAAAACTTTAAAAAGTACATTTGTAAAAAAAAAAAAAATTCTGATAATCTCTGAAACCAGCCTTTTGGTGGTGGGGGGGGGGGGATTTGTCACAAAGGTGGTGCTACAAATAGCTGTGTTTATTTCCAACCACAGAATACTTGTCATCAAGCCTATTCAAATATATCAAACTATAAGTGTCATTTCAAAATACACGGAGCGTCTGTGGTGGAAGAAAAAACTAAAAACTACTATTTCCACTTTCGCCTCCTACTATTGGCTGCGGACGCGTGATTGGCGTTCAGACCGCCCAATGAAATGACAGGGTTGTCGTGGAAGTCCCACCCCCCAGGGCCGGCCCGGTGGGTGAGTGAACTAGAGCGGATCAAAACTTGTCGTCAACACGCTTAATATCCCCGCTCGGAGAAGTGGGACATAGCCCGATACTCTTTTGTTTTTCTTTCCCTTCCGGAGCCCATTGTTTTCTTCACATCATAGATTTGGTAAATATCGTCTTTAGTCGTCTATCTATCGCACTAGTTTGATATATAGGAACCAAGCGCGTGCTTTATATTCGGTATGAAGCGTGGGCTGGATTTCGAACGTCACCCGGGAAGCGCGTGTCATTAACAAAGACCGAAAGATGTCGTTATTTTTTTACATTTCGTTTTTAACATTTGAAATCCTAACGGTTTTTATCCCAACCGCTTTCGACAAATTTCACAGCTTGACTTTTAATGTACTCTCACGAATGCCACACCATCTCGCTTTCTAATTCTCTTCTTGTGTTTGTTTTCTGAAAGTCTGCGAGAAAGAGAAGGAAAAGATGCCGCTTCTCCACAAAAAGCCGTTCGTTCGGCAGAAACCGCCCGCCGATCTCAGACCTGATGAAGAAGTCTTCCTCTGTAGAGTCACACACGAGATCTTCAGGACCTACGAGTAAGGGTTTTTATTAATTTATTATGTTCCTATTTGAAGGTTTCAACTTCCCCTTTGATGTCAGGCAACAACAGAAGCGCCATGAACCAACAACAGAAGTGACAGCCCGCTTTAAAGTTTTATTTTTTGTGATTTAAACCACTAGCAACCTGCGTGTTGTGTTGGTGTGATGTTTAAGGCAGGTTTACCGCCGCGCCACCGGCCCGGGCGGGAAATAAGCGTGTGTTTGTGAGAGTTGCTCTCGTCTCCACGGCAGGTGTCAGCTGGAGGCCTGCGCTAACAGAGGTGCTGCTAGTTAGTTAGCTTAGTTTCGCCAACTAACCCACGACACCGAGAGCAGAGCTGTGTTGGGCTGTTTTAAAGGCGCACTGGTGTCAGGAAGCCCCTGCTCGGGTGTTTTGGGGCTTGTTTGCGGGATGTGAGACATGTCTCATACACACAGGATGTTGTTGCTTGAAACGTGGTCGCTGCTATTGTTAGTGTGTTTGCCCATTAGAGGCAGGAGCTTCACTGCTGCTCCCATCACCGTCATCATCATCATCATGTTGTAGGTCTTGAGGAACTGAATCAGAGCATCTCTAATTTATTACACACTAAAGAAATTAAACAACTTTCCACATCAGTCTTCTGACCTACAGAGTCAATGTCAAAAGCAAACCCCCCCCCAAAGTCAAGCTTTCTGAATTCAACACTATACATGTGCAAAACTTATATCTCTTCTGAAATAAACTTACTTTTGATCCACTACAAAGTTACTTCCTTGAAATGCACATGATGCAAACCATTAGGAGTCATAAGTTACTGATAGTTGTTTGCCGTAGTAAAACGCTCTAATTGTATGCCATTCAAACCCAGATGAGAAATGTGTATCTTAATTGCACAGAGATCCCAAAAAAACATGAAAATACCATTTATAAAGACTTTGTATTTCAAAATAACATGGCACAAGTAATAATTTTTAATTAAAAAAGCTGTTTTTTTTAATTAAATTATTAGAAACAGCTTTCTTGTAACTCAAACAGTAGAGTGGTGCTTGCAACTCCAGGGTCATGGGTTCGATTCCCAGGGAAAGCAAGAACTGATTGTCTATGTGTTTCTTGAAGACAATGCAAATGCGTTTAATGGTTTAGAAATAATCCAAAACGATTTGCATCATGTGCATTTCAAGAAAGTAACTTTGTAGTGGATAAAACTTAAGTTTATTTCAGAAGAGATATAAGTTTTGCACCTGTACAGTGTTGAGGGGAGGGGGGGGTTGCTTTTGACATTGCCTTTGCAGGTCACAAGACTGATGTGGAAAGTTGTTTAATTTCTTTAGTGTGTAATAAATTAGAGATGCTCTGATTTTATTTTTGTAACCGTGACTTGTTGATCCTGATTTTTGCCGATTTGTGTTTTTTTCCAAGAACTGTATTTGACAGCATATACAGACAAATTTACAAGTTTTTTTTTTCCCACTTTAAAAAAATGCAAGTAAAAAGTCAGTAATAAAATAAGAACAAATAAATAATTGCAAAAAACTGAAATAGAATAAAGACGCATGATGTAAACATGGCTTTAGGTTTTTCAGGAGGGTCTAACAGGTGATTATTCAGGTAAGAATTACTAGAGAAATTAGAGGAATCAAATGTAAAATAACACTGGATGGTCTTTATTGTAAAAATTCAGATTAATGTTTACAGTTAGTTATAAAACTTCCTCAGTAAATAGCAGAGAGTGATTTTTCTCTCTTTTGTTATTTGATTTAAGACAGGGGTCACCAACCTTTTTGAAGGTGAGGGCTACTTCTTGGGTACCGATTAATGCGAAGGGCTACCAGTTTGATACACACTTCTAAAATAACAGATTTGCTCAATTTACCTTTAATTTTATGTCATTATTAATAATGAATGATATTCATCTATGTGAAGACACTGATCATGTTAATTATTTCTCACAATAATTATCAACAATGATTTAACAAGGTAAGAAACAGATCAATATCAATATGCAACACTTTATTTCTATAAATCTCTGCAAGTATTTACATTTTCAAATGATCACTTCTACAACATTTTCACTAGCCACTAACAATTTGTAAAAAATCATGCACTACCTTGCACCAAGTCTGCCCTATATTCAGTGCAGCTTGCTATTTTTCAGGCTTTCTGGTGTGTGCATTTTGGTAAGCTTCAGCTATTGATTTCATTGGTTTAGCTGCACCTATCAATAGTGAGCATACCTAGCGGCGTCGCCATTGGTTGGGCTGTGTGCCTCTTCGCTGTGATTGGCGTATGGATCCCTGTGTTTTTAGGCTGATCTGCATCTCTCTCACCGCGGGATTGAACACTGTTCCCAAATGCATTTCAATGCAATGTCTCGTTCCTGTTATCGAAAGGGAACATCTCCGGTTACTGTCGTAACCACAGTTCATTGAGAGATGGGAATGAGACATTGTATTAATCGCCATGTTTGCCGTCTGACCAGCTGTGCAGAATTTAGTGCTGATTCTGACAAAATTGACACGCTTATGCTATTTATGCTGTTTGTCAGTCAGAGCTGCATCACGCTACAATTGGCCAGTTGTCAACTGGCGTTATCCTATAAAGCTTCAGAAATAATGTGAAGTGGAGTTAATTTGCGGGTGTGATTTAAAAAAAGAATAGCAAGAAAAATAGATGCAGTTCACTGGTAAGTGGCGCTATGTTGAGCTATTTTTAGGACAGGCCCGCGGGCGACTCATGTGGTGCTTGGGGGCGACCTGGTGCCCGCGGGCACCACGTTGGAGACCCCTGATTTAAGATAACAGACAGCGGCAGGAGTATTACACTGCTGTCACTTTAAGAGCTTAAGAATGGATCAAATACATATTATCCCAAAACTGACTGTTTAACTGGATACTTGCCAAGAAGGGCATTTTGACATAACTGTGTATATTTGACTTTTTAAGCACAGTAAGCCACTCACTTTACAACTGGTGACGCACAAACTGACAATAGATCCCTATATACAGGGAGTGCAGAATTATTAGGCAAGTTGTATTTTTGAGGATTAATTTTATTATTGAACAACAACCATGTTCTCACTGAACACAAAAAACTCATTAATATCAAAGCTGAATATTTTTGTATCAATATTTTAAGTAGTTTTTAGTTTTAGCTATTTTAGGGGGATATCTGTGTGTGCAGGTGACTATTACTGTGCATAATTATTAGGCAACTTAACAAAAAACAAATTTATACCCATTTCAATTATTTATTTTTACCAGTGAAACCAATATAACATCTCAACATTCACAAATATACATTTCTGACATTCAAAAACCAAACAAAAACAAATCAGTGACCAATATAGCCACCTTTCTTTGCAAGGACACTCAAAAGCCTGCCATTCATGGATTCTGTCAGTGTTTTGATCTGTTCACCATCAACATTGCGTGCAGCAGCAACCACAGCCTCCCAGACACTGTTCAGAGAGGTGTACTGTTTTCCCTCCTTGTAAATCGCACATTTGATGATGGACCACAGGTTCTCAATGGGGTTCAGATCAGGTGAACAAGGAGGCCATATCATTAGATTTTCTTCTTTTATACCCTTTCTTTCCAGCCACGCTGTGGAGTACTTGGACGCGTGTGATGGAGCATTGTCCTGCATGAAAATCATGTTTTTCTTTAAGGATGCAGACTTCTTCCTGTACCACTGCTTGAAGAAGGTGTCTTCCAGAAACTGGCAGTAGGACTGGGAGTTGAGCTTGACTCCATCCTCAACCCGAAAAGGCCCCACAAGCTCATCTTTGATGATACCAGCCCAAACCAGTACTCCACCTCCACCTTGCTGGCGTCTGAGTCGGACTGGAGCTCTCTGCCCTTTACCAATCCAGCCACGGGCCCATCCATCTGGCCCATCAAGACTCACTCTCATTTCATCAGTCCATAAAACCTTAGAAAAATCAGTCTTGAGATATTTCTTGGCCCAGTCTTGACGTTTCAGCTTGTGTGTCTTGTTCAGTGGTGGTCGACTTTCTGCCTTTCTTACCTTGGCCATGTCTCTGAGTATTGCACACCTTGTGCTTTTGGGCACTCCAGTGATGTTGCAGCTCTGAAATATGGCCAAACTGGTGGCAAGTGGCATCTTGGCAGCTGCACGCTTGACTTTTCTTAGTTCATGGGCAGTTATTTTGCACCTTGGTTTTTCCGCACGCTTCTTGCGACCCTGTTGACTATTTTGAATGAAACGCTTGATTGTTCGATGATCACGCTTCAGAAGCTTGGCTATTTTAAGACTGCTGCATCCCTCTGCAATATATCTCACTATTTTTGACTTTTCTGAGCCTGTCAAGTCCTTCTTTTGACCCATTTTGCCAAAGGAAAGGAAGTTGCCTAATAATTATGCACACCTGATATAGGGTGTTGATGTCATTAGACCACACCCCTTCTCATTACAGAGATGCACATCACCTAATATGCTTAATTGGTAGTAGGCTTTCCAGCCTATACAGCTTGGAGTAAGACAACATGCATAACGAGGATGATGTGGTCAAAATACTCATTTGCCTAATAATTCTGCACTCCCTGTATATATATATATATATATATATATATATGTGTGTGTGTATGTATATATGTGTGTGTATATATAGATATTATGAGAGAGATAAACAGACAGATAGATATAGATGTCTGTCTCTCTCTCACTCAGTGATCTGCACACTTATGTTATGAGCGTGAAACCTGTGGGAATGACTACACTTATGTGCAATGAAAGCAGTATGTAGCCGGAGCGAATGAGACGGGATGGGTGTGTTGGGACAGAAGAAAGCAAGAACACTCATCGATGCCTCTTCATAATGTGTTAATTGCACTTCAGTTATTGCCTCTTTTTGATGACGGCATTATATCTGCTTTATTACTAATGAGAGTTTTACTTTTTTATATTAACATTTATTTAGGTAATGTGATGGTTATCAAGTTGTCTCTAAAATATACCTAAACATACCTAAATGTCTCCCTTTGTTATTTGTTTCCCCCAAAACATGACCTTTTTGTGAAGGTTGATGAGTCGGTTTGCGAGCAGTATATTCATACCTGTATAACAGTGAAGTTGTCGGGCTAGTTAATAACGTTACACATTGTGTTTTTGTTTTAACAGTGAGTTTTTTGAGAGGACCATCCTGTGTAACAGCCTGGTTTGGAGCTGTGCGGTGACTGGGAAGCCTGGCCTGACCTACCAGGAGGCTCTGGATAGCGAGAGGAAAGCCAAACTCAATCTTCAGAACTTTCCCAATTGCCTGGTCGTCCCCCTCCTGCACTTGACTGCACTGACGCACCGCTCACGCCTGCATGAGATATGTGATGACGTGTACGCCTATGTCAAAGAGCGCTTCTTTCCCGGAGAGATCGTGGATGTCATCAGTCGCTCTGGTACCAGGTAAGGTGTTGTCATCCCTCATAACTCCTCCACATCAATCGCACACTCAAGAGTTTCTGGTTTTTGTTGATGGAATGGAGTCAGTAATCTCACTTTGGAAGAATAAAGCAATAAGCATATATTTTTTAACTTAAAATACAGTGGAGTTCGGTTATGTCGACAGCCTCGGGGGCCTACGAAAACACCACATTTAGCATGGGATGAAGCGCATCCCCGCTTCATACTTCTCAATTATCTCCCTTTTCGTCTCCATGGAGAGCATCCTCTTCTTCCCTTTCACTTCAGATCTTACTGTCAACTGCGGTGCGGAGAGATCTTCCTGTCAGCGGGGAGGGGATTCACACTCCACATAAAGTCGCTAGATTTGTCTCTAGTCACTTTTGGGAAAAATTGTCGCTGGAGTGGTCTGAACTCGCTAAATATAGCGACAAAGACGCTAAGTTGGCAAAACTGAACGCCGCTACGCAGAGGCTGGTGGGAGCGATGCTGACCAATAGGAGAGCAGGATGCTGCAGCGAAAGCTCGCGTCCGAGACAGCCAATGGGAGAGCGGGACGATTGGTGCGAGTTTATGGGTCAGTGGCGCGTGAATTTCAAAACAAAACAGAGAAATCATCGCCTCGGCCGAGATTTCATTTTTCGCATCTCGATCATTTTGTCGTTACTCGGGCGAAAAACCCCCCAAAAAAACAAAATCTTTTATCATACGTCGAACTTTTCGTACGTAGAGCGTTTCGTAAGTTGGGTTTCTACTGTAGTCTTTAAAGTTCGAAAAGGTTGACAAGAATTACAAGGGCAGTCACAGATTTCATTGCGCTGTGAAAAAATCACACTTTGCTTGAAGTTACACTTACAATTAGAGCTGCAACTAACCGATACATTGCAATGAACATTTTGATAACCGATTGATCTGTTGATTAAGTCTTTCCTGTAATCAGATGCAAAATCTAAAAATGATTATACAACCCAGGGCTCGACAAATCCACTCGCCCGCTCGCATTTGCGAGTGAAAGCTTGGCTCGGGCGAGTAAAAATTTGATAAAACTCGCCCTGTCGGGCGAGTTAGATTCTTCAGATTCCAATACAGTTTTTCTATCATTCAACTGTTACTACATAGAAAAAACTTCAGGCCGTATAACACTCGTAAAATATGCCAAACAAGAGCAGAAAATCGACGACGGGCTAGTAGCGATCAGATATACGATTCAGTTCTAAAGTTTGAATCACGAATGTAGTATTTACCTCAGGGGTCTCAAACATGCGGCCCGCGAAACGATATTTTGTGGCCCGCGGGACCATATGAAAGTTTAAATGATGGAAAAACAAAATACAATCCGCATGACGCTAAATCCAACGCCGATAACAGTAACATTCACTTCGTCCAGCTCAAAGTCAAACATGCTCAATTTCAAACACAATAAGTAATAATTCTATGACTGCTTTGACAAATGTGATGTTACACGAGCAGCTGTTTCTCTGTCTGCCTCAAGCCCGGCTGATGCCCCGCCCCCGG
Organism: Rhodeus uyekii; assembly: GCA_037043235.1. Classification (NCBI taxonomy): domain Eukaryota; kingdom Metazoa; phylum Chordata; class Actinopteri; order Cypriniformes; family Acheilognathidae; genus Rhodeus; species Rhodeus uyekii. The sequence continues at coordinate 1,571,987 of JAWRVZ010000057.1, forward strand.
GAGTCATTTACTCCACTGTGATTGGCCCCCGGAGTCATTTACTCCACTATGATTGGCCCCCGGGAGTCTTGTACTCCACTGTGATTGGTTGGCCTGTACAGCTGCAGCTCGCACGAAAAAGGAACCTTTCACACACACACACACACAACGCGGTAAAGCGCTATTCATTCAAAACTCGTGGGCCACACTTACATTAAACTTTCATATGGTCCCGCGGGCCACAAAATATCGTTTCGCGGGCCGCATGTTTGAGACCCCTGAGGTAAATACTACATTCGTGATTCAAACTTTAGAACTGAATCGTATATCTGATCGCTACTAGCCCGTCGTCGATTTTCTGCTCTTGTTTGGCATATTTTACGAGTGTTATACGGCCTGAAGTTTTTTCTATGTAGTAACAGTTGAATGATAGAAAAACTGTATTGGAATCTGAAGAATCTAAATTTTATCAAATTTTTACTTTTTCACTTAATTTTACTTTTAGTGGATTTGTCGAGCCCTGCATGTGTTTTTTACTTTAATAACTATTTTTGTCTGTTAAAATGCTGGGCGAGTGCTTTATGTGAAGGGCGAGTAAGTTTTTAGGGTCACTAGTCCTGTAGGGCGAGTGACCTTGGAATAATTCATCGAGGCCTGCAACCCTAAATGTAGAAAAGTTGGGACCGTTTGTAAAATGCAATCAAATCAAGAATCTGTGACTTATTTCAACTTTAACTGAAAAGTTTTTCCAATTTTTTCACTGAACAACTTATTTGTATTTTGTAAATATAAGCACATTTAGTTTTTAATGATTGCAACACCCTTCAAAAACATCACATCACCTTTTCTTTTAATTACACTTTTTAATAGTTTGGGAATTGAAGATGCTAATTGTTGAAGTTGTGCAATCTTGCCTGATACAAGAACGCTGCTCGACGTCCATGGTCTCTTTTCCTGATGGGCTGCACATTCTCAGTAGAAGATGGTGAAGAGTACAAAACCACACTGTTGTAGCCAGTGTTGTGAAGCAGTACTTTGAAAAGTAATACATTTCAATATTGAGTTACTTCTGTTTTTTAATTCAATTTCTATTTGCGGGGAAATATAAAGGCCCTTTCACACCGATATTTAAATAAGCTTGAAGGTAATGCAAATTCACGTATACAGTAGAAACAAACATCTGATTACAAAACCGGATTTACTTGTAATGCGTTTCCTCCAGCACTGGTTGTAGCAGGCTTGGCGTTGTCTTCCTTCCCAGGAAAGAGGTCGTCTTGATACCATTAAATGTCTCTGTTCAATTCCAGTGTGCTAGAGGCGGAAACGCTGATACCTCATGCTGTTTATTTTTTATTTATTGGAGAGTGCTGACATTTCAGATGCCTTTAAAACACAGACAGAGAAACTACATGAATACAGAACTTAATAGTACATGTTATCATATCATTATAGAGTAATTAATTTGCTGACTAGATGCTTCATTAGCAGAGAAAGAACAGCAGTAGCCTATGTTCGCCATCAAGGCTGAGACGCTAACATTAGCGGTGCTTCAAGCAGATAAAACAATGTGTTATTTGCATGCATAACCAACCCAAATGTTGGAAACTCGTTCAATTTCAGTTCTCTGTTTATCATCACTGTAATGCATATTGTCATTTTGTTATAGCCTTGAAATAAAGAAAAACAAAAAAACAACATGGTTTGATTATGATTACAATTGTTTTATGAAGAAAGTTGGCCATAGGAGTGTAAAGTTAATTTTAAGAATTGAGAAGTCTCACACTAGTTCAAACTCTGCTACACCATTCTGTGTTGAAGTTTGTCTTTTAATGGTGAGCAGTTTGTTTTTGGCTTAACTTTTGACCTGACTGTTTATTGTTTTGTAATATGTTTCTGTTTCTCTTTATGTGTTTCTTGATGGATGCAGAGTTAGCTTAAAATTCTGAATTACATTAAAACAATTGTTTCTAATATGCTTTGAAACTGTTTTATAATGTACTTATAATTACACAAGTAATTTAAAAACAATTGTATGTATATATTATACATGTATGTGTATGTAATTATAAGTACTTTATACTTTATATATATATATACAGTGGTACCACGAGATACGAAAGGCTCAACTTACGAAAAATCCAAGTTACGAAAGCAAAGATAAAAAGTTGTTCTGCTCTACATACGAAAAGTTTTCAAGATACGAAAGGTTTCTGAAAGTCTGAGATTCGCCCCATAACAATTTTGAAACTCGCACCGCACGCCGTCATCTTAGTTATATTAGACTTGCTTTAGCTCGGCCACTCTGCATGGGAAACGTGGCTGAGAGTTTAAGGCGACAAACTAGAAATCCTTTCGGGTTTCCCCGCGCAGGTTCGAATCCTGCCGAAAACGTCATGCACGTACGTTATTTGCCTTTTGTCCTCCTCCTCCTCCTCTGCCGCCACTTTCGGATATAGACTCACTCGAAATGTAAGCTTCGACATTTTACGTTATTTCATTGTTTATAGGTCAATTTAGCTTTATTATGAAATTTAATGGGGTGTTTTTGGAGGGCTTGGAACGGATTAGCCATTTTACATGTAAAATGTGTTCCAAGATACGAAAAACTCATTATACGAAGGCCGCCTCGGAACGGATTAATTTCGTATCTCGAGGTACCACTACATATATATATGTATATATGTAGATGAACTGTTTTGAGATCAAATCGTGATTCCCAGGTTTGCGTCACAATGGGTGCCCAAAGATTCCCACCCACACAGTGAGGGGGAAAACAAAATCTTCTGTAGTAAAAAAAAAAATGCGTCAATTAACTCAATCTCAATTGTAATCGAACGCTGAGGTGCCTGCAGTTTCCCTTCCCTAGTCCATTTAATCATTTGTTATGGTGGATTTAGGACGGTTGACTTTAATGTTTTGTTTTTAAAACAAACCATTATGTAGATGAGCCACAATTGTGCTGAAGAGAACGAATGTGAATGGTGTTGAACAATAGCCCTGTATAAAGTACTGTTTAGAGCAGACCATGACTTAAAGACAAGAAACACCCAGATGTTCATCGATATGTTTCCACCCTCGCCTGCCTCCTCTAGACAAAGCAGATGTAGATCTCTGTCCTTGGCAGCTCTGTATGCAGTGCATTATCAAGTCTTGGAAAAGAAATATGTCAGCCCTCTACAATTATGAGTCCAGAGATGATAATATAGACAGCGCTGTTAGCATGATCCTGAATAGAGGCTTGCCTGGTAAAGGAAGGTGTGTCGGAGCTCTGTTCTTTAGGAAAGGATCAGAATCAGCCATCATGAGCTGACCTTGCTATTTAGAGATAACATGGTGAATGGGTGGAGCTAAGAGAGTCTCTCTGATTGGCTGAACTGGTGCAGGGAGTTGGTCCAGACATCATCAGAGCTTACAGAGATGACCAGACGTCAGGCGGACTGGAGCCCCACTGCTAGACAGGGGGTGGAGGGGGATTTTCTTTTTCCTTTTTTAGAAGATAACTAGGAAGATTGTTGTCTGAGTCTTGCTGTCTCTTCCAGTCAGTCAAATAGAGCACACCCAGTCCTGTACTGGTGGAGTTTCTGTTCTGTATTGAAAGTAGCCGATCTTGAAGCAATTGGTATATATTGCTTTGCAAGTAATGATGCGTTTTCTACATTTAAGATGGCTATAATATTTACATTGTCAGAAAGATGGAAATGTATAAATGGAGAGATGGAGCCTCGCATTTTTCACAATTTCATTTGTGAACTACTTTTTAAAAATGCCTTTTTAGCGTTTTGTAGAATTCTGGTTCTCAGGCAAACGTTTAGTCCGATTCCCGTTCTAGGACTTTTTCAGATCACTTAGTTAATGGTTCATATTTTTCCATTTAGAGTTAACATTTTCATGCAGATTTGTTTCATTTATTATAATGTTTCCATGTTCAGCAGGCAACCCTGCAAAATATTAGAAGTTACACCCCCCCATTCCAACGGCACATTCAACGGCCATGTCAAACATCGCATAGAGGGCGATTCAATTGTGATCAGTGACAGCGATGAAGAGCCCACAGTCACTTCTCCCAAAACGTCATCTAATGGGTCAGTGTTCAGCCTTTCTATTAAATATTTTCATCAATATGTATCAGTCCATCTTCAAGTACATTGTGTTTTATGCTTTGTCTAAAGCAAGAAGAAAGCCACCAGTCCATCTTCATTCAAATACAGAGTTCAACCTGTCCACCCAGAGGGCTGTGAACCATTACTTGTAAAATCTTCTCAGATTAAGTGAGTTGCATATTCTTTTCTTTTTTTGTGATGGAGATAAATTCATGAATAAACTCTTTCTGTTTGTTTCTCTTATAACTTAAAAAAAATAACTTGCTCTTTAACTTGCCGTCCTATAGTCGTAAGAAGAACATTTTTAGTCGAGACAGATTGAGGCTGCTGCTTAAACAGCACTGTGAGCCAATGAACGGGACCGTCAGACTGAAGGTAAAATCAAAATGTAGTTTTTTATTTTTGGACTACAGTTGTCCACTTTGCCCAATTTAATTTCAATTTTTTATGTTTTGCTGTTATTCTTTCCAGCCATCTACAGTTGTAAAATATAAGTTGGCTGAACATGACTTCTCCCACTTCTTCCCGGATGAGCCTCCAGTGTTTGCCTTCAGTCCACCAGGGAAGGGCAAAAGTCGCCGTCCAAATGATGCCCCTCCAACAGAGGTCTGTGTTGTTGTATGCTTGCATGTTTTTAAAATTTGATGTGGGTCATCTAGATTAAGATCATTACAAGCATGACTTGTTAAGACATATGCAGTGTTAAACACTGTTTCGTTTTACATAGTGTTTTGTTTTACATTTTTAGATGAATTATGTTGAGGAGAAGTTAAAATTGATGCAGCAGAAAGATCAAATGATGGCCATGGGTAAGTTAAAAATGCTAAATACATGTTACACACTAAATAATTAATCTAGTAGTCATGGAGAAAACTATGCAGTGCATCTAATTAAATTTCAGGGCTTGAAATTAAGACAATTTTTCCCGCATATGCTCCCAAAATGTAATCAGTGCGACCTCAAAATATATTTGGGAGCATTTGTGCGAGTGCAAATAATTAACTGGTTTTCATTCCTTTATGAAACATTGGCTAATGACTGCACAGTGTGTGCCTGCTGTGAGCTGATACTGGTCCACTGTTCTATCACATAACCAATTGAACTTAACTTTTAAAGCATATTTAACTTTTATGAAAGTTCTATGCTTGAGACCTTAAAGGGGTGTGTGTGTGTGTGTGTGTGTGTTTGTGTGTAAATTAGAAGTGTAACCTTCGGATGACCTCACCTTTATCGGGCAAAGTTTACAGATTACCTCAATGTTTGCGGGTTCCCTATTAGCACAGAGTTTAAATCCAAAATTTTGCCAAATAATCACTTTCACATGGGCTTTAAAACCAAATCTTCAGCCATTGCAGTGTCAGTCAGCTCGCCTCACTCCCATCATGTGATCTAAAATAATGATAATGGGGGTGCCGTGATGGGCAAGTAATGCAATTGGTGTGCAGCTGGACCCTGTGTAACACTGTATGTGGTTTTTTTTTTATATGCATGTATGTATTTTTGACACATACATGTAAAATACAGTGGAGTTCACTTATCTCGAGTCACGGTTAACTCGCCAATACTATTGTCGACGTTTTGGAACTGGAAGTGAAAGTGGAACCGCCAAACTCCCTATTTGTCTAAGCATTTTCTCATCAGTTACGTCGATTCTTTAATGTCGTCGAATCCTAGTATTTCGAGCAAAAAAAAAAGAGCGACCGATTCCCCACTTCACATGGTTAACTCGTGACTAAGACTGTACCTAGTTCACTGCGCATGCGCTGAGTTTGCGTTGCACGTGGATCGCACGTGAATCTCCAGTGGTGCCACGCAGCCGCAGAAGAACTTGCTGACAGTGTTGCCAACTTAGTGCCTTTGTCGCTATATTTAGCGAGTTTTCAAACCACGTTTTCAAAAAAGTGACTAGCGACAAATCTAATGGATTTACCTGGAGTTATTGGAGACTCTGAAGTGCAGACTCTCTTCTCAACGAGCAGCAAGTGCTGCCGTGGGTTCATCCCCCATCCCAAAGCACTCACAGCTGTGTGCACATAAAGCCGCCTTCTCTGATTGGTTTTCTAAAATATTTTGACATTGGTCGGTAACGAGCGGTTACTTGCCAATGAGTATGAGGCTTCGATACACACACACACACACACACACACAAACTCTGCTTCAGTTCTGACGTGCGCTCTCCTCAGATTGAAGAAGCCGGTTGTTAAAAGACGGAACGAAGCCGAATTTGTTGAGAAAGCACATTAGACAGGCAGAACCCAAGAAAGTATGCAATCTAATACAGCGTGATGACCTCACGAATATGTTATGAGCGAATGTGTGTACACGTGTGTGACTGTATTTATGCTGTGAGCGATCATTGTGTTTGCAATGTTGGAGAATATAATTAAAGGTTTGTATGGAGAATCGAAGGTGTTTTTTGTTGTGTACTGGTAAATCTCTGCTGTTAGTTGGTGCACATATGCCTTTTGTTGTTAGCAAACATATACAGTGTATGTACATTTTTATAGCATGCCGATCACTTCATCAAACAAATCGCCATATTGGCTGTTGGTTATCTCGCTAAACTGTTATCTCAACGTTTTTTTGCAACCCCCGAGGCCGTCGACTTAACCGAACTCCACTGTAGTTAATCTGTGAGTCCAGTTCAAACCCCATAATGAATGCCGCTGAAAATAAGGTCATTATGCAGCATGCTTTCCTTCTGGAGTTTCAACTGGTCACTCTATGGAGTGAGGCGTATGTGTCGGTTTCCATGGTGTTACCCATGACATTGAGTTTACGAAACGGGTACATTTTTTAAAAAAATGTAAAAGTATATGTAGTGGGATCACAGTGGCAGACGGTTATAGTAAATGACACAATGATTTGTTTGTTTCGGCTAGACTCTCCTAACATCTCTGCATCTGTGATTTAATATGGTTACGCTCGGCTCCAGTGGGATTATTATATGCCAGTTTACATGACACTTTTCCGTCTCCCTCTGATTCAAAATACTCCCACATCTCGCTCCTCTTTCGATTGGGCCTTTTTTTTTTTTTGCTGTCGCCGTGACTGAAAGAAAGAAAATGCATGCGAGATCTGCAGTAAAGATTTTGTTTCAGCTCATTTTATTTCAATTGTTTTTTTTTTTACTTTTTAAATGTAAAATTAAAAAAAAAAATCTTCCATTTCCACCTAGTGTTTTTATTTTTATTTTTACCATGTAGTCGACTATTGTTTTCAGTGTCGACTAGTTGCAGCTGTACTGTCGACTACACTCGCACATCCCTGTGTAACTAATTCATTACACAGACGCACATATATGCATGTGCACACACACATAAATTGTAGTTGTGCTCCTACATTTTTGCTAGTGCTTCTAACTTGGGAGCACCACTGCTACAAAGTTACAAAAAAAGTTATTTTTGAGTCATGCAATTTGCTTTTCCTTTGCATGTCTTGCATTATCAAGAAAAATTCAAGAAAGAAAGAGAAGATCTAATAGAGGCCAAAAAGAAGGAAAAAGAGGACAAGGAGAAAAAGAGAGAGGAGATGAAGAGGATGGTAGAAGAGGAGAAACAGAGGCGGAAAGAGGCAAAGGAACGAATGAAGGTCGAGAAAGAGAGGGTGAGTTGGAAGAGTTTTTCTCTCAGTGCATGTCTCGTCTGTTTTGCATTTGCTATAAATCTAATTCATAATCATCTCTTTGTGATGTCTTTCAGGAAAGAGAGAAGCTAAAGGAGGAAAAGAAAAAATATGCAGAACGACTGAAGTTATGGAGCAAGCCTCGCGAGGACATGGAGTGTGACGACCTAAAGGTAAGCATTCTGCTTAGACCTCTTTGTGTAGGTACATACAGAAACGGCAGACTAAACACTTTTTAAATTTGCCTGTCTTCAGGAGCTGCCTAAACCACTTCCAGTGAAGACACGTCTTCCACCAGAGCTTTTTGGAGATGCTCTGATGGTTCTAGAGTTTCTGCATGCATTTGGAGAGCTGTTTGATCTAAATGATGAGTTCCCTGATGGTGTAACATTTGGTAAGATATACACTGGGGGAAAAAAAAGTGAACACTTAATCATCACAGTATAACTTAAGTTAAACTTCAGAGATATCAATCTGTTTGATTAGGAAGCATAAGTGATTGTGAATCAGTTTCAACTGCTTTGGTGCAAATTAAAGTAACAGCAGGTTCACTGGAGAGACAACAGCAAGACAGTCCCCAAAAAGGGAATGATTTTACTGGTAGTGGCCAAAGACAATTGATCTCCTTATTCTTCCTGACTGATTTGTCTTTAGTTTTGTTTGGGTCCTTGTCACTGTCTGTAACATGAGGCAGAACCTGCAACCCAATCAGGCAGTGCTGCTCCTACGGGATGACACATCCAGGTTTGCTGTCTTTCCCAGCACAGTTTCAAGAGCATGGAGGAAATACTGGGAAACAGGCTGTTATACAAGAAGAGAGCTGGACAGGGACATAGAAGGGAAACAACCCAACAGCTGGACTTTATGCGAGGAGGAACAGGAGGATCTGCCAGAGCTCTACAAAATGACCTCCTGCAGGATACTGGTGTGCATGTTTCTGAAACTGCCAGAAACCGACTTTGTGAGCATGACATGATGGCATAACGTCTTCTAGTGGAACCTGTGCTCACGGCTCAGCTCTGTGGATCTTGATTGGTATTTGCCAGAAAACACCAGAATTCAAGTCTGCCATTGGTACCCAGTTCTCTTCACAGATGAGAGCAGGTTCACACTGAGCACATGTGAAAGAGTCTGGTGATGCTGTGGGGAATATTATGGTGTGTTTAACATTATCCAGCGTCATCGGTTGTCAGTAAGGGTCAACACAGACCTTCATGTACTAGCCAATGGTTCCTTTACTACTGTTAAGTATCAAGATGAAATCCTCAGTCATTGTCAGACCTTATGCTGGTGCAGTGACCCTGGGTTCCTCCTGATGCATGATCCTGCCCGGCCTCATGGGGCCAGAGTGTGTAGGCACATTTTAGATGAAGGCATTGATGCCATTGACTTGCCCTCACGTTCTTCAGACCTGAATTAAATTAACTCTGGGACATTGTGTATCCAAAGGACACCATCTGTCATCAGGAGCCCAGGCGTTGTATTGAGTGCATAAAGGCACACTACTGATTTGCATTGAGTTGATTGTGATGAATCAGGTTGTAAAGTTTTTCTACATTGATTTTAAATCCAGCCCTCTGTGTTTTGATGACTTTTGGTTTCCATTGACTATTGTCATAATTTTGTTCTTAAAATATTCAGTTTGAAATTTACATCCTATAATTTATTTATTGGTTCAATGTGTGATTTAAGTGTTCACTTAATTTTTGTCTGTGTTGTACTTGCCATCTATTCATAAACTCACTACACCATGGGATATTGTTTGCACATTTTGTTCGCTGATGAATCTAGCTTGAGTGCCCTAATAATATTTTAGCTTACTAATTGACTCTTATTGTACAATGAAGTCGGAGCAAAATAGATGTTCCTCATGAGGGTTGTTGCTGTTTACAGAGGTTCTGGAGGAGGCCTTGGTGGGCTGTGATCCTGAGGGTCCGCTCTGTGAATTGCTCTTCTTCTTTCTTTCGGCCATATTCCAGGCTCTGGCTGAGGAACAGGAGGAAGTGGCTAAAGATCAAGTGGCGGAAACGGACACTAAAGGTCAGAGTGAACAACTGATTTATAATCGAGACTACACAAGCTTTCTTGTTCAGATTTGAGAATTTTATTTCGTACTATGTAGTGTAACAGACAGATGTACTTCACTGATTTCAGGGTGGAAATTAAATCTAGTAAATCTATCCCATTATATATGCAATACAAGAATGAGCGCTTAAGTCACACAAGTTATAGAATTATTTTAGTTCAGTATCAGTACTGTAATGGCCAAATTGCAGCTAGTTAGTTCTGACATTAGGGTATGACTACTAGAAAGTTCAGGTGTTGCGTTATGAGCCAGGAGTTTTTGACTGTTTACTCATTCTCAGATCTGAGTGAAGCTCTGGAGGATGATGCTGACCCCACACAGTCTGCCATCAGCGCTGTGGCATCTCTTGCTGCTGCCTGGCCACAACTGTACCAAGGTCAGACAATGTGCTCTCAAATTTTTGTTTGTACTGACTTTTTATATTCATTCATGCATGCTGTAAATTCAAACATCCAGTGGAACTTCATGTATTTTAATTTTTCTGTACAGGCTGTAGTCTGAAGCAGTTGGATCTGGACAGCTGTACGCTCTCTGAGATTCTGAGGCTGCACATCCTGGCCTCGGGGGCAGACTGCAGCTCAACCAGTGCGAAGTTCCGCTACCAGAAACAGGGAGGGTTTGGATCCACGGATGACCCCTGTGTGGAGCTGCTTCTGTCAAATCAATGTCTGCTCAAAAAGCTCTCCTGCACTGCTGTCTATGACCTGCTGCCTGGTGAGTGTTTGTTTTTTCTTTAGATCTTCTTCCTCTGTGTTTGACTTTATTATTTTTTAATACATTTATAGTCAATTAACAATATTTCCAAACACTAGATGTTTGATTAGAATTAGATGCTTGTTTTTTCAGAACATACATTGAGGTCCAAAAGTCTAACAATATAGGATTTAAAATTAAAATGTACCTGAGAACAAACAATAAAAGAAAAGGAAACCAATTTTATACAGTGTATAACTTCGTTACAAATGTGTGCTCAGGAGAGAAACTGAAGGTCCTCCATTGTCTGTGTGGGAAGCTGTTGACTTTGGTTTCAACAAGAGACTTTATAGAAGATAATGCCGATGAGCAGAGATCTGCCAAACAGGAACTGCGAGAACTTAAAGCTGAGCAGCATCGCAGAGAGCGAGAGGAGGCTGCAGAAAGGTACATCTACCCATCAGCACTAAAATACTGTATGCTTAGAGATTAATTGTTGATAGTTTACATATTCCAGGGTTCGAAAAAGAAAGGAGGAGAAATTGAGGGAACAGGAGCAGAAATTGAAAGAAAAACATGAAAAGCTCAAAGAGGAGTCAAAAAATGGAGGCCATGTGGAAGGGTAAACTGAACCAATTATCCATTCTTAATTCTCAATCCCTGGGTTTTGGGACACGGCTTGGGTTCAAGTCCACATGCTTGATTTAAGCTTTCTATTTGTTGGTTGTAGAGAAGAGATGGACACCAGCACAGAGAGTCAGGAAGGTCCTGCTGAACAACACACAGAGGATGAGGAGGAGCAACCAGCTAAATCTAAAAAAGGTACCAGCTCATAAAATTATCAGCAGTGTATCATATCAGTTTACTTTCATAAAACACTTTTTTGGTCTTTTTGTGATCAATATATCAGTTAATTGAAGGAGAGGTAAAAAATTAACTAAAAACGCTGTGAAGTGTGAAACCTAAAGAATAATTTGTTGTTCAAATTCTGTAGTATATATGGTATTAATTGTTATTTTTCATTTTCCAGTAAAGAGAACTGATGGCAGCCCAAATCAGAAACAAGTTGGTGAGGTTGAAACGAAAGACAGTCTGAGCCCAGAGGAGTTACAGCAACAGCAGCTCAAAGAGAAAGAACTCCTGCTGCGCATTCAGAGAGCGATGGCCTGCACCTACATCCTACCTCTTGGCCGAGACCGCCTTTATCGCCGCTACTGGATTTTCCCTTCTGCTGGAGCGCTGTTTGTTGAGGATGACTTCTTTGGCCTAACAGAGGACATGCTAGAGCCCCGCCCTACTCCCGAAGCAAAAATGGGAGAGCTTTCCTCAGCTGAGATCGTAGCTAAAATGGATGTCCACATTGAGGAGCCGGTGCTGGTCCAGAACACCTCACCCCCAGTTAATCGGCCCAATCAGTGGTACTTCTACAGCTTGCCTGAGGAGGTGGAGCAGCTTATAGAGGCTCTGAACCCTCGTGGACACAGAGAGAGCAGCCTCAAAGAGACACTGCTGCAGGAGAAGCAGCGCATCACTCAACTGATGGATAGCAACGCTGCTCAGCGTTACCATTACTCAGGTACTGTGGGATTTTGGAGCCAGGTTGGCTAAATGTTTTCTTTTATTTGCATGTTTTAGCATTACAAATGTACATATCTCAATCATATCGCAACAGCTTGCAATATCCAAATGATTTTAATAGGGTCAAATCGATTTACAAGTATTGTATCTGTGTACGAGAATTTTTCCCTCCCCCACGCGCATTTTTGTGTGGGAAAAAGTCCTAATGCTCAGCATCGTCGCGCGCATTTTTACTGGAAATATCTTAAACACAGCCTCTCATAACACGGTCACGCGGTTATCACCCCTTAACTCGTTCATTCTCTCAGCGTCGCTTGGTTTGGTTGCATCATTCACCACAGTGATACTTTTATAAGTGATTTACAGCTGTTTTACCTCCTGTTGTTAACATTGTGATCGCTATTGTTCACGTAGTGAAATATACACATACAGTACCTCTAAGCAGTAACTGTCACGGACAATTCATTGTCTCCTAGTTCTGCCTGTGTGTGTGTGTGTGTGTGTGTGTGTGTGTGTGTGTGTGTGTGTGTGTGAGAAAGGGTCACTGAGCACTGACACACCTGATTCTCATATCATCTGCCTATCTCCCGTGCGTTCGTTCGCGGCTCCCGTGCATTCATTCGCGGCTCCCTGTCTCGTTCCATGACCTTCACTCTGGATTATCACTTCGTTTGTTTTCTTTACTATTATAATAAATTCACTCATTTGCACTTGAATCCTCGCTCCTGTGCATTACAGTAAATTGTTGCGTATTTTTTTTGTTTAATTGTCAATTATTAATCAGTATTTATATGAGATCTTAATGGTTTTTAACTGTAATCAATAGGGTAAAACCCCAAAAATATTTAAAATGGGCATTTGTGGTCGTGTGGAACGAATGGATTGATTTTTTTTAGTGCTTTCTTATGGGTACATTTGTTTTGGTGTACGAGCTCGCTCTTGGAACAAATTAAACTCGTAAACTGAGGTATTACTGTACTTGCATTGAGGTTTGGTGCTGAGCAAGGATAGATGCGTTGTGTACGGAGATTCTCAGGGAGTTTGAGAGCTGAAGCTTTGTTGGATTCTTCCACCAATGTGTCGTCTGCGGGAAGTTTAGATCAACTCGGAGTAAGTTTCGCCAGAAAATTACAGACTCGTCTGTAGAGAAAGGAGAATTGAGCAGAATACCTGAACAGTCTGGGCAGAATGAGCATTTATTTCTGGTGTAAGTGATGGGACAACACAAACCCATCTTGGTGAAATGGCTAATACAGAGGTGTGTATTTGTACGATTTAGGTTATTGCATTTTTCTGTATTGTGCAGCCCTAATCTTTTTTTAGTGTTTTTTTTTTTTTTTTTTTTTTTTTTTTAAATACAGGTTGGTTCCCTGTGACTTTGTTTTAGTTTTTTTTGTTTGTTGCATATAGCGTTAAGATACCGGTAGTTTACTATGTGACTTTATATATGTAATTTATTGTGCAGATGAATCCCTGTTCGAGAACAAAGGTAGTACTGTAAAGCCAAAAGTTGGCCCATCTCACCTACAAAACACTGTGCCTGCTGAGCGCTTCATGGAGAACCGTCTCAGAGATCTACTTCTAGATATTGAGGACCGCATCTATCAGGGAACTCTGGGGGCAATTAAAGTATGTTTATTCCACAGAATATTGTTCTTACAGCCTTCTTTGGTTTGATCTGGATTTTTGTTAATGGCAAACTGTCTCTTTACTTCTGTTTTTCACCTCTCATCCCTGAAAAGGTGATGGACAGAAACTCATGGAGAGCCGCACTGGAAAATGGGAACTATGAACTGCTAGACCCTGAGTCTAAAGAGAACGGGCAGATCAATGGAGAAGCTGAGCCGATGGAGATGGATGAGAATCACGTCAGAATCAAAGACAGGTTATTTGACTGTAATATCAGTGTATTTTTACTTCTGTGTTCAAAAGCTGCTGCAAAGTCTCTTTCCGAATTGGGCAACTGATGGTGTCTTATGTTTAGGCTGCATGAATTGAAGGCAGAGGGTCAGAGTGTCTCATCTACTAGTGTGAGCACACCACAGCCTGTCAGTAACATTGTCCACTACTTGGCACGGGCTCTGGCAGAGATAGAGCAGGGCATAGAGCGCAAGTTCCTGAAAGCCCCACTAGGTAAGATCTATGTAGCTTTGGCATCCTTTGAAACTTTGAGGCTTTGGTATATTTATTTGTGTAAGGATGTGTTCCTGAAGATGATTGTTTCCTGAAGGGTGTCGTCCTGAATGGATGATTGCTTTGTTTTTAAGATTATATTTTTGAGTTCATTAATCCACAAGCTTCGTTTTATTTTTACTCAGGTGATGAGGATGCCAAGAAAGACCAAAAGGTGAAGAGAAAGGACAAAAAGAAAGATGACGACCAGTCCAGCGAGAAAGATGGTAAGTATTTTGTTGTAGAGGTCAACTGGTAGCTGATTTTACTGTTAACAATAACTAGGTTGGCCCACACTGGCCGATAACAGATTCATCAACCAATACTTGCTGAATGAAAACAAACATGTTTTTTAAATGTTTTCATTGTAGTCTATGCACCTTTTCTTATTAGATTAAAAGTTTATCCGACTCTATTAAGTGCATATTTTATGCACGTTGTTAGACTTCATCTTGACGTTTCCATCTAGCTTCTTTTTTTATTTTATGTGATATTCTAAAATGCACATAAAATAGGTGGAAAGAAACGGCTACTGTTTTAAGCACTCAAGGTACTACTAATGTTAGCATCCTCTCAGCTTTGATGGCAAACATTAGTCAACACATATATATTTTTTTTTGTAATATGAAAATGTAATGTATACACACCAGTTAAAAACATGTTTTAAATCAGCATCAGAAGTCTCGGGTGTCAAAACAAACTCCACGAGGTGTTATGATTTTTACCTCTGGAGGTTTATCTGGTACTGCGTAACAACAGTTGACACATTAACCGCTCCAGCAATGGATGCAACACTGAAAAAATATATCTTTTTTTTTTTTTTTCTGGAACATGCTGTTATCGGTGCCAATTGATCATTAAAATCGATCAATCACTCGACCTCTTAATTTCTTGTTTGGGAGACTCACTAGCTGTTTGCTTAAATGTTTATCAAACTAAGAGCATGTTCTCTTTTTGCACATATAAGTTTAAATGATCAGTAGTAAACCCATTTCCCTCTGTGTGCTCTCAACAGATGGCAGTGAAAGTGGGCGGCAGGTGAAGACTGTGCAAGAACGCTGGCGTGAATCTCTGCTGGCCTGCTCCAGCATGTCACAGGTTTTTCTGCATCTCTCCACACTTGAGCGCAGCGTAGTCTGGGCCAAGTCCATCCTCAATGCGCGCTGTAAGGTGTGCCGGAGGAAAGGAGACGCTGAGAACATGCTTCTATGTGACGCCTGTGAGAGAGGCTATCATATCTTCTGTGTTCGTCCGAAACTAAAGGTGTGAACTATAGTTTTCAGAAAGTTTGATTTGGTGGACACCATGTTAACTGTTCTTTGTCATAAAAATGTGTTTATAGATGAATCCATGCAGCCAAGAACTAAATACAGATACATATCAGAAATCTGTTTACATTTTGTGTAAGTAAAACCTCCAGTTAAAGTTTTGATATTCTGTTGTTCTACAGGCTGTTCCTTCTGAAGACTGGTTCTGTCCTGAGTGCTGCCCCAAACAGCGCTCCCATAGAATCAATTCCCGTCAGCGTTCCTCCATTGACTCTGAAGAAGAAATGGAGGATGAGCTGAAGTCTGAACAAGAGGATGAAGAATCAGAAGAGGAAGAAGAAGAGTCAGAGGAGGAAGATTCAGATGAGGAAGAGTTAGTGGACTTTATTTTTATAGCTTGATTGTTTTTTCTTTTTGAATTTTCTGTGATCAGAAGTTTAATGAAAGTTGTTTTCGTTTTTTTTCATTGAACAGTGTGCCCAAAAAGGATGCCATCAAACTTCCTCTCCAGAGCAATAAAGGAGGTCGTTTAAATACCAAATCAAAGCAAGCTGAATCAGGTCATTCCACGCCACGCTCACAGCAGAGCACACCCAAATCAAGCCAGTCTGCTAATAAAGGAGGCTCCAAAAACTCAGGGAAGAAGTCCGTCTCTGTGTCCAATGGCAAACCCCCACCCCGGGCAGGAAGCCGTTCTAGTGCTCGTCTTAGTCTAGAGGTGCTCGCCACTAATGGCACAACAGCCAAATCCAGCAACCAGTCCAGTCCTGCTGCTGAGAATACAGACTCCAGGAAGAGACCCATTACTGGTAAGGAGTGCAAGTGATTTTTGCTCAAAAAGAGAAAAAATAATTAGCTTAAGTATCATCATTTACTCGGTCATTTACTCGGCCTCAAGTTGTTTCAAACCTATCCAAGTTTCTTTCTTCTGTTGAGCACAAAATATGATTTGAAGAATGTTGTTAACCAGACAGTTGACTGTATCCACTGACTTAGACTTTCTATTATGGTAGATAATGGATATGGTCAACCGCCTGGTTACCAATTTAGGGTCAGATTTGCTAAACGGGGCAAATTAGTATGAGAGCACAATCTCTTAAATGCACCGACGGGAGCGTGTGATCTACTAACTTAAATTTAAAGGCACACAGACACAACCGGATCATATCCATAATGTTTAACGCAATCTACCTAGAGCAGCTCAAATTATAGTCTGGTTTAAGAATGACGCAAATACCAGTAAACTGACTAGTGCAAATTTCATATATAAGATGTTTATATATAAATGCATCTATTATAGATGTATTTGTCAGTGAAAACCAGTAATCCAGTAATAAAACGAGTAATTATGAGTTAGCCACTGTTAATCAGTCATTCAAACTGAATGTTTTATTTTGTATAGGTATTTGTTTTATTCTAAATCATTCAAATTACTACACAGCTGGTATAGACGTGGTGTTTTGGTAGTCGTGACATTTGAAGTAGATTTATTGTCTGCTTTGTTGACCTGGCAGCCCTTTCACAAACTTGTCCATACTTCATGTAGAACCATGTGTGAATTATTTATATTTTTACAAATCTCCCTGCAATAATCAATTCTGACTCTGTTCGTGTCAACTATTGTGTGAAAGCAGCCACTACAAGACTGCTCAAGCAGGTACTGGGAGTCATCTTGGGGTCAAATGAATTATGTTCTTCAATTATTTACTTATGTAGCTAGTAGTCGCATAATGAGTGGGATAATTTCGCAGTGGGGTCTTGTTCACCCTGAAGAGGTTTCTTTTGTATAAGCTGCTAACCTTTTTATTACTCTGGGCCCCCAGTTTGGCAACTACTGCACTAAAGAAAGTTAAATGTAAAAGAGCATAATAGGGCCCCTTGATGTCTTTAAGAGATGTTTAATCTCTTTATGACTTTTTCTCATCTCATGTATTGTGGTTTGATCTCGTTTCTCCAGCAGAGGTCTCCCCAAAAGCTAAGATTGTCTTGGCTCCCACCACCACTACTTCCAACCGTCGAAGCTCAGGGAGAAACCTAGGCGTCCATGAGCTGTCAGCCTGTGAGCTGCTCACTGTGGACCTGGTCAGACACGAGGACAGCTGGCCCTTCAAGAAACTGGTGTCCAAAACTCAGGTAGTGAGCTGATATCCTTCTGTAACAAGGCCATAAAACTCTTATTCTTGGTTATGACCACAGTACTCTTACATCTACCACTTTACATCAAGACATTCTTTTCATGGATTTAATAACCTCTTTTATTCTACATATTTTTTTAGGTGCCTGATTACTATGACATAATCAAAAAACCCATCGCCTTGAGCACAATCAGGGAAAAGGTCAACAACTGTGAATACCAAACTGTTGGTAAGTTAACGATTGTATTTAGTAGAAGGAGGGTTTAAACCTAAACAATTTGGTCATTCACTTGGTCCAAAACCCACTTAAATTATGAATGAATACGGTCTATAATACTCAAACCCAAATAAAAGCCATGATACCCTTCTGGTATTGGGACATGTACACATTGACAACAGAAATATACACTTGAGTAAATGTTGTCACCATAAGTCCTAGACTCCACTATATCAAAGTGTAAATGACCGTATCAGCTCGAAAGAGATGCACCACATGAGTGACGGCTGATTGTGTGTTTGTTCTTACAGTGGAGTATATAGAGGATGTGGAGCTCATGTTCTCCAACTGTCTGGAGTACAACCCACGCAGCACCAATGAAGCAAAAGCTGGTCAACGGCTCCAGAGCTTCTTCCATTCTGAGCTTCAAAGACTGGGCCTGGCTGACCGCATGACCCCTCCACAGAAACGGCCACGGATGTAAACACAACCCGCTCTTCCACACACAAACACCGACTGGCCAAGACTGAAAGCCGGTTCATAATCCGTGTCTAATTATGTAGTTCTGTGGCATTTGAGGAATGTTCATGAACGGTCCAGTTTGGTTTCACTCAATAAAAATTCTACCTTGTCCTTGTACACAAGAAAATGTATTTGCAAAGTGCAGTGTGCAAACAAAACGGCACGCTGAAGGATATCGAGCGGCATCTTCACAGCTAGTGACAGGAGTATAAACTGCATATGGAGAAAGACAACTGCTGTGAAGAAACTAATATTTGCACTGGTTGCTGATGTTTTTTGCGTTCACATTTAACTCAGGACAAAATGCATTGTGTTTTTGTCTAATTTCAAAATGGTGCATTTTGTTTTTTTTTGTACATCAACTGCATTTGTAGACTACTATTTTGTATAGATTTTATATAGACAGACCCGAGTCTCCGTTCCGACTATAAATTAAGTCAAAAGAAAAAAAATAGAATTTGTGTTTTGTAGTTTAATAGTTGTAAAGATAAACTCAGTTCTTTCGGTCGGGTCCCTATAGCCTGCTTAACACTACATAGGAACCAGACCGTCCCGTTTTGTTGTTTTCCTTTTCCGCTTTTGATTATTTATTTAGATTTGGGTATAATTTGCTTGCTTTATTTATAAGATTGTTGTTTTGGATTTTTATGTCCTTTTTGTTTTTGCTCCCTCAGAAAGCCTGATGAATCAGTTTTCTTTTCATGGGTCTTAAGATTCATTCTACCTGCTGTGTAATTTTTTACTTAATGTAAAATAAATTTTGTTAATATTTGGCTTGACTTCTTGTTTTCATTGATTTCCCATAAAGTGTGTGTTTCTGTTGAGCAGAAGCCTCAAGTGCTCTTTACATTTACTTCTATGCATTTGACACTCTTTTATCCAAAGCCATTGCATTTGAGAAACGCATTAACATTTGCTTACTTTCCCTGGGAATTGAACCCATGACTTTGGCATTGCAAGCGCCACACTCTACAGTTTGAGCTACAGGAAATCTTTAAATGAAGATTTGGTAATTTTGAATCTTTCCTTTGGCTCAATCAGTAGAGCATTGGTGTTTGCAACGCCAAGGTCATGGGTTTGATCCCAGGGAAAGCAAGAACTGATTCAATGTGTTCCTTGAACGCAATGCAAGTTGCTATGGCTAAAAACGTCTGTCAAATGTAAATTAAGTTTACAACTGGCCATCAGTTAATGTCCCTTCAACTCCTTTTCAGTCACTGAAAACCTGACAATAATGGAGGTCATAAACTGATTTCTAGTGAATACTCACTTTTCTAATTATTCTGGTCTATAATGTCGCCTGCTTGATATTGCTCATGTAGAGTAAAACTTTTGAGCATTATATAATGTTAATGACTTATAAGTTGAAACAATTAGGCTATATTTAAGTGATATCTGTAATTCAGATGTGATATCTCTTGCCAACTGTCCCAAAGACAGTGAATGACAGTGCATATGCTGGAGCAGCCCTTCACTGCGGCTGTGCAGTGATTCTCTCTCTCTTTCTGTGTGTGTATGTGTGTCTCTCTCTCTCACACACACACACACTCTCTCTCTCACACTCACTGTCTCGGCTGTTCACATTCCCAGATAGAAGTAGCAAGAAACGAATCGTGGATTGATTCATCGCATCGGGCAGCATGGTAAGAATAGGGTTTTTTCTCTCAGCTAGTTGATTGTTAAAGCATGTTAGATGTGCTGTTGAAACTTTTGAGGAGCAGCAGCATCTGTCACGCGTCCAGCTCTGGCAGGATCCGGCACTGCACGCGCTCCAGCTGAACTACACAACGCTTTATTCGGCTCCAAGTTGATTTTGTGGTTGCTCAAATCAGTTTTAATTTGCTGTAAATCCATATTTCAGGCCGATAGCCAGAGGCGGCCATTTTAAGCTAATTTTAGCCGGTGCTTTAATCACTCTGAGCGCATGCCTCTCCAACTTTTACTCACGGACGCCGGAGAAATGAATGATCGGGACTGTGTTGAGGGACACAAACGCGTATAATCCGATCAGCGCGGGCTGTTTCATGCCATGAGATGATGATTGTGTGTTCTGGGCAGTGAATTAGGCTGCTTGTTTATGATTCAGTAGGATTTAGTGGCCGCAGTGTGTGTGTTTGAGAGAGAGCGAGAGTCGGACCTCCGCACCAGCTGCTCAGAGCGACTCTGTGCGCATGCGCCAGCACGACTTTACACACTTGCAACTATTACAATAATCGTTGAGTGATTATTTATTAAATCGTTACTGAATATGAACTACTTGATTTCTGATAGAGCTCCATAGCACTTTGCTTAAATTTAGTAATTTGTAACAAATAAATAAAAACAAGTGCCACTCTGAACACTTTTTCTTGAAATACATCTTGTTTTATAATACAAATATCTAAACATTCTTAAATTGAGATACATTTACTTGAATATGTACAAAATAAGATTTAATATTTGAGAATCATAAAAAACTATCTGATTAGAAATTAGAAGATTTACCCTTTGAACTATGTTTATTTTAATAACCACCGCTGCCAGTATATTTTTCTAGCCTAATTTTAATTTTACTTATTTAAAAAAAAAAACTCACTAAATTTTGGTAATTGTTTCAGAAAACAAGACTCATATCTTGATTTAAAGGGCCAGTCACACGGCCGATCACGCACAAATCACTCACAAATCACGCACAGATTGGGTTTGTGCGTCGAGAAATTGACCAAAGTATTCCACGAACATTCGACGCACACCCGACGCATGAATCACTGATGCTTCGCGAACGTTCCACTTGCCTAATTTTAATTTGACTTATTAAAAAAAAACCTCACTCAATTTTGGTAACTGTTTCAGAAAACAAGACTCATATCTTGATTTAAGAATGTTTATATATTCGTCCTGAAAATACTAAGAAAATGCTAAGAATTAGTAGTTGTGGTTCTTTGAGTCTATATTAATCACCATTGCTTTCTAATATCTGGTTGTAAAATACTTTATAGTCCTCTAATAATATCTAATAACCAATAATACCAGTAAAACTATATAAGTCAGTGTAAAAATAGCTGCTAGCAGATAAAAATACATGGTGATAAGTTAGTTACCAGTAGGTTTTAGGGAATAAAATGTTTCACAGGATTAATGCACTGCGGTTCAACCGTCCGAGGGCCTCGTTTGTTTTCAGGGCAAAGTGTCATTGATCATGAATCCAAAACGTCTGTAAAAAGTCCCAGGAGGAGCTCTCATAGCTGTGTCGTGGCCCAGGCACCCCACTACGACTTGGCCTTCCAGTCCATTTTGGAACGGGAGTGAGAGATTTGAACTGTGGTGACAGACCAGCTGGCAATGCGCAGCACGTACGTGAGTCAGGGTTTGTGAACAGTGAGGTGATCCAAATCTGACGGCTCGCTACTCCTAATGTTGCCTGGTAGTTATTTTCTACTATGGAGAAGTATGATGCAGGCCATTCTGCTACTGAGTTTAGACATCCAAGTATGAATCTACAGACGTGTAGAATTGCTGTTTTAGTCTCAATCAACTGTATTCACCTCCGTCTCATCGTCCTCACAGGCCTCTGGCGTCACAGTCAATGATGAAGTCCTCAAAGTCTTCAACGACATGAAAGTACGGAAGTCCTCGTCCTCAGACGAGGTGAAAAAGCGCAAAAAGGCAGTGCTGTTCTGCCTCAGCGACGACAAGAAGAAGATCGTGGTAGAGGAGGGCAAGCAGATCCTGGTCGGAGACATTGGAGAAAGCGTCGACGACCCCTACGCCTGCTTCGTCAAGCTCCTACCTCTTAACGACTGCAGATACGGCTTATATGATGCCACTTATGAAACTAAAGAGTCGAAGAAAGAAGACTTGGTATTTATATTTTGGTACGTAGTCTGTCTATGAAATGATTCAAATTTCAAGTAAAGTTATTTTGTATCATTTACTTATGCGTGTGTTTTTTTTTTTTATGTAGTTAATTTTTTCCTACATTTTTAGAATTTCAATTTTATTACATTTGTTTTGTATTTAGTTTAGAAAAATTATTCAAATATCAGATTAAATATTTTGTATATATTTATGCATTTTTTTAATTTATTCAGACATTTTTAATTGATGTGTTTTAAAATTGAGTTAATTTAGTATTTTTTTGTCCAAAAAAATTTCATTTTTAGAATTTCAATTTTATTAAATTTGCATTGTATTTGTTTTTTATTTAGTTTAGAAAAATTATTCAATTTCAGATTAAATATTTTGTATATATTCATGCGTTTTTAATTTTTGTTAATTTAGTATTTTTTGTCCCCCTACATTTTTTGAATTTCAATTTTATTCAATTTGCATTGTATTTGGTTTTTTTATTTAGTTTAGAAAAATTATTCAAATTTCAGATTGAATATTTAGGATATATTTATGCATTTTTTAAATTTATTCACACATTTTAAATTTTTGTTAATTTAGTATTTTTTGTCTTTTCAATTTAGAATTTCAATTTTTAGAATTTCAATTTTATTAAATTTGTATCTTTAGAAAAACACTGGTTTTGTTTATTTGTTTGTTGTTGTTTTGATTTAATTTAAGTATTTATTTAAGTTTTTTTATCCCTTACACCTTGTTTTATCAAGAAAACTTTCTCTTTTATATATATATATATATATATATATATATATATATATATATATATATATATATATATATACACACACACACAGTATTTATTTTTTTATTTTTTTGTTAAGTATTATTTGTTTTGTTAAGAATACACTGAAATAAAACTGACCGACAGAAATAACTTGTGATTACTTGTGAATTACTTTAAATTTAAATATTATTTGAGTTAGTGAGTCATTTCTTTCTACTAATAATAATAACAACCCTGCAGTTTGTTGCTAATGAACTCTGCTATCCTTAAAAAAAGTTCTAACTCAAAGTAAATGATTTTTTATTTTTTCTTAGCATGCATTCTGAACATTGCTATTTTGATTTCAGGGCCCCTGAAGGCGCGCCGTTAAAAAGCAAGATGATATATGCTAGCTCAAAAGATGCCATTAAGAAGAAGTTTACAGGTGAGTCCTGTCCTGTTCACTAAAAATACCAATAATGCAGATCCTGGGTTCTGGATGCTGATTGGCAATACAGTCTTCCTGGAAATGCACAATGTAGTAACAGCCACAGATATATATATTAATAGATATATATTATATCTATTAATATATATATATTAATACATACACGTAAGCCATCTCTATATTGGAACGGTCAAATCTGGTGTGTGACCACTCGAGAACAAATTGACTGTGCGTCTGCAACCTGATTATTCACTTGTTTGAATATCTATATCTGCAATAGACATTAGCAGGTTATTTGGTTACACTTTAAGTGTTACAGTGTAAATATACATAAGCATTAGGTACAGTGTAATATTAATTAACCACATGTATTTACTATAAGGCTAGGGTTAAGATTACGACTAGGGTGTAGTTTATAGTTAGTTGCAAGTGATTATGCTCAATTTATAGTAATTACTATAGTGACGACACGTAACAGGGACGCTGTAAAATGGCTGCATCCGCATAATTCCTTACTATATAGTACGTGAAAAATATTATTTAACAGAAGAAGTACATCTGAATTGACAGTTCTCATAAAAGAGTAGACAAAAAGTACCTACTACTTCCAGAGAGATTCTGAGTTGTGCAAATGATGGACACTTTACTATCCCATGAGGCCACAGGAGGGGATTTGTAAATGGCAGTGAAGCAACGCATCTGACGCTGGTAGATCACATGATAAATCATACTTCCAGATTACATTCATACTATACAACATACTTTTTAAGAGATTACTTATTCAAAATAAGCACCTACGAGAGTATGCGAAATTTAGATGCAGCCATTGTCTAGTTGGTGTTATTACTACAATTTAAAAACAAATTATGCTATATATTTTTGTGTGTGTGTAATTTTAACTAAAACATTGCACCGTTTTCTGGAGAATCACTACCCGCTACCCGGACACAACAACACTGACTCAAACAAGTTATGCCAGTTATTGCATTGTGATGAAAGAATCGCCAGAAACAAAGCATTTTCGTATTCATATTAATACATACTCATTTTCTTTTATATTTCAGGTATCAAACACGAATGGCAGGTTAATGGTTTAGACGACATTCAGGACCGCTCAACCCTGGCAGAAAAGTTGGGAGGAAGTGTGGTCGTATCGCTGGAGGGGAGACCGTTGTAAACTGAACAGCCATGTGCCATCTGGATTCAACACGCTTTCATCTTAGCAGCTTATCATTTGATCCTGAAGAAATAGTCCTAGTTTGTCTTTATTTCCTTTTCTTTCTTTTTTTTAAGTTTGTTTTCCCACCTTAAGGAGATCTCATTAACATGTGCAAAAAAAATACAACCAGCTGAATGCCTGCTTACTTTTGCTGTTCCCCTTAGTTTTTGTATGTCCCCAAGAACCTTCTGACTCGCTCTGCGGATGATCGCATATATTACCCAGCTCAAGCTCAGCTGAAATCTTTATCATGTATATTCAGAGATATTCTAGGATGCTGTCAGAGAACTATATGAGATGCCTCACAGGAACGCATTATTTATTGACAAACACTTTTCTACCTAATCTGGCTCATTCGACATGGCAAACGCCTTAGGTTTATGCAGAAAAGCAGAGCACTTTTCATCTTTACACTACCAATTGAAGGAGGACTTTCTGTGTCTATTTGAACCTGGAATAGAAGTTACCACAGTTTTCATTCCTGTTACGCATATGGACATAAACAGATGGGTTTTGAACTGTTCCACTGCAGCCTTTGATTCAAACGCAGCACAGAGTGTGAAGGCCGAGCTGCTTGGAAGGGTTTTTTGAACACTACATGAAAATACAATATTATCTGTAACGATGGCAATATTAGCGGTCTGAAGTCAAACATTGTTTTTGAGATCGAGGAAAGTGCCACTTTGAAATAAAATCTCGTGGCGAATGCTTGGATGGATTTCTTGACTCAATTAAATGTTCATATTTCATTAGGGTGTCACTTCAATGATGTGTGTTTAGTGAATGTATGAGTAACTTTTGTATTTTTTTAATGTTCAAAGTCAAGGATAACTCTTAAAGACCGTCAATCAAAGACGATTGTTCTGTCTATCCATCAATCCATCATTTATCGGTTATTCTATCCATCCAGCCATCCTCTATCAGTCATCCTGTCCATCCATCAATCCTCTATTCAATCTCTTTTCTAGTTGTTCAATACATCCATCTTCTACCGATCAGTCCATACATTTATCCATGTATTGTTCATTTTCTTACCGTCTATCTATTATTCTATCCATCTATCATCCATCCATCACCTATCGTTATGTCTGTTTCTGTCTGTTCCAACGTTTGCTCTTTCCATCTATCAATTGTCATATTTTGTTATCATTGCATCTATTCATCAATTGATCGTTCCATCCATCCATACATCCCTTAATGCTGTATAGATATAGACATATTGGAAGTACATAAGGCCGATACAAACATAAAGACACTTAAAAATTTACTGAAGACTTTTACTTTTAGACTTTTACTAAAAGTAATATTTTAAGTTTTCTTGACAATATATCCTTTTGTAGTTATTGAATGTCCTTACGAAGGACATCCTGGGATTTTTAATGACCACTTTTTAAATCAAGGTCCTTTCTGACTCTCTGTTCTCATTAAAAATCCCAAAATTTGGAGTAGGGAGTAAGGGTTTAACCCCGGCATCCTGGCCAAATTTGCCCATTGGCATTGGTCCATCATGGCCTCCTAATATTCCCCATATACTGATTATCTGCTCTTTCTCCTCTCCACCAATAAGCTGGTGTGTGGTGAGCGTTCTGGCGCAATATGGCTGCCGTTGCATCATCCAGGTGGATGCTGCACATTGGTGGTGGTTGAGGAGATTCCCCCCTTCCTTGTAAAGCACTTTGAGTGCCAAGAAAGCGCTATGTAAATGTAATTTATTATTAATGATTTTTTTAGTATTTGGTTAGGTTTGGATTTTGGGGGGGATTCTGATTCTTCTATTCTTGGATACTAAGTTAGTGATGCATTGAACTCAGTTGGAGATATTTGGTATCAGATACTTATATTTGGGGCAGCCCCTGTATGTCTGAAAGCATTTAATAAAGTTTAAATGAACAGCTCAACCTCCTTTAACTACTTCTTCCAGGCCAAGCGCTTTGTATGAGCGTGGTCTTGCAGCAGATCTGGGCTTGAGGCCAGTGGCTGCTTTTCCCTTTGGAGAATTTGATCCGCAGGCAGGGAGCAATCCTCTGCTGCTCAGCGCTATTTATGGCCAGCGTGCTTTTGTGTCTTGTCATCGTTGTCCACAAATGGCAAAACTGAACATGCTTCCAAAGAGCTACAAAAGGACACTGGGCAGCGGTTATAAAGACTGTTTCTCACTCTTGAATGGAAGAGCACGAATGAAAGGAAGGTCTCTGTTTCAGTGAAAAACTGCTCTAAAGTATCACACAAAATGTTTTTAAAAAACAATGTTAGATTGTTACAAATCTAGTCCATGAAAATCGCATCGTATAAAGACTGTCAGAGCAGGAAAGTATTGGCCATCATCTGTGCTGTTGATTATAGTTCAGTTTTAAACACATGTTCACACTGTTGTCTTCTCTGGGAACTTTCTAGTAATGCTTATGAAACTAGTTCTCCGTGTATGTAAGCACATATTGTGGGGGTGCAGACCTGGACGTGTCTGATCTGTTTGTATAGAGCTCAACTAATACAATATTTCCAATGACAATATCTTGGGAGAAGAAATACTGATAGCTGATATAATATATTCATAATAGAGTTCAGTTATAGTAAATGAGATGTACACACCTTTGAGTGTGTGCGTTTTTTAATGTACACACAAACACTGATAAAAAATTTTTTTTTGAATTATATATATTATAGTGTTTATGTATGTTTATTATTATATTGTACCTGATACAGGTTATCAATGCAACAGTCTCAAAATGACCAAAAATACTGGCCTGGCTGATAAATTGATCTGCATCAGAAATCAGAAATAGTTTTCAAATAGTAAAAGCTACACTATTGCTGGAAGGCTTGTTTGGGATATTTTAAATGTTTTTGAAAGAAGTGTCTTATACTCACCAAGGCTACATTTACTTCATCAAATGTATAGTAAAAACCAATATCATGAAAGATTACAATTTAAAATAACTTATATGTAATTTATTTATTTGCCAAAGCTGAATTTTTAGCATAATTTCTCCAGTCTTCAGTGTCACATGGTCCTTGAGAAACCATTCTAATATGATGATTTGCTGCTGAAGAAACATTTATTATTATTACCAATGATGAAAATTGCTTCTATATATATATATAGAAACAAGGATATGTTTGATTCCAGTTTAATTTAATGAATAGAATGTTTATTTGAAATAAACATTTTTTGTAACATTATATATTCCTTGTGGGACGAATAAAGGTATATCTTATCTTATATGTACATTGCTCAAAGTGAACACTTAATAATCACATTATAACACTGAGTCAATTAAACTTCGGAGATATCAATCTGTCTGTAACATGAGGCAGAACCTGCAACCCAATCAGGCAGTCCTGCTCCTACAGGATGACACATCCATACGTGCTGTCGCAAGGAGGTTTTGCTGTGTTTCCCAGCACAGTTTCAAGAGCATGGAGGAGATACTGGGAGACAGGGCGTTTTACTAAGAGAGCTGAACAGGGACGTAGAAGGGCAACAACCCAACAGCAGGTCTGGTATCTGTTCCTTTGTGAGAGGAGGAACAGGAGGACCAAACTGTCAGAAACTGTCAGAGACTTTGTGAGGGTGGCCTGATGGCCTGAAGTCCTCTAATGGGACCTGTGCTCTCAGTTCAGCACAGTGCAACTCTAATGGGATTTGCCAAAGAACACCCCGTTCTCTTCACGGATGAGAGCAGGTTCACACTGAGCACATGTGACAGATGTAGAAGAGTCTGGAGATGCTGTGGGGCACATTATGCAGCAACATCATCCACCGGTTGATGTAATGGTCAGTAATGGTTTTTGGAGAGTCACACAGTCTTCCATGTGTTAGCCAATGGTTCCCTTATTTACATTATGAGTTGCTGTGATGAAATTGGTTGTATCAGCATGTAACTTAAGTTTTTTACATAGATTTTTGGCATGATTTTGAATTCAGTCCTTTTTGTTTTTAACAAATTATAGAATGTTTATAAATAGAGTAATTTAAAATTGAATTACTTTCAAATTGAATAATCAGTGTGCTCCCTTAAAAAAAATTGAGCACTGTATTTACCGTCACTTTTGATCAGTTTAATGTAAAACTTTCCTTGTGGAACGAGCAGGAGTGACTGGGAATCCGCAACCTTTGGGTCACCAGTCTGATTCTCAGACTATTACGGCCATTAGGTCACTACTGCCCCATCATGGCCTAGTAATAATTAAATAATAATAATAATTCATTACATTTATATAACAGTATGAGAGTCAGACTGGTAACCCAAAGGTTGCGGGTTTGATTCTCGATAACAGCAGGAAATGACTGAGGTAAACTTGAGCAAAGCACCAAACTCCCAATCAAATGATGAATGGCTGCCTGGATGTGTGTGTCCACTGTTTGCAGTGTGTGTTCGCTACACATTGCTCCTAATGTGTGTTTACCAACTTGGATGGGTTAAATGTAGAGGGCATATTCAGAGCATGGGTTACCATACTTGGCCTGTCACTAACACAAATATTTTACTGACCCCAAGTAGCAAGGAGGTATTGTCAGGGTTCTGTCACTCCAGTTTGGGTTTCTAGTGTGTTGGTTGACAGAGCTCTGACACTGCCCCTTTGTTGTGTCTTGTGATTGTAAGCCCCACCCATCTTGTTCCCTCGTTTCCCTTAATTGATCCAATCTGTCTCTACTCGTTACCTTCCTCATGTGTTCCCTATTTAATCCTTGTGTGTTTGCTGTCCTGTGTGGTGTCGTTGTCATTCCATGTCTGTGCCTGAATTCCCTGGTTCTGATTTCCCGGTCCATCCAGTTTGTTTGTGTTCTTAGTTTCTGTTTAGTTATATCGTTAAGTTTATGTTTTCCCCCACGTGGGTGTTTTCTTTTGTGTGTTTGTTTATTTTGTTATCATTAATAAACCCACTTTTCCCTGCATTTGAGTCCTCCCTTAATGATCCGTGACAGAACGACACCACCGTTATGAGGACTCAGCGGGGAAAGGGTTCCCATCCTCCAACAGCCTCTATGGATACCCTCCCTTCATTCCATCGAATGCTGCAGTTCAAAATACTGAACTCCCTCTGCCAAAACGGGGCGGACTTAAGAACATTTGCACAGGAGTTTGGCCACACTGCAGCAGGGCTGGGATACAATGAGGCGGCTCTCAAGGACCTTTTCAACAACGCCCTTGATGAGCCCCTCTGCTGCTGGAGGATGAGGGGGCTGGAAGGACTGGACTTTTGGGACTTTGTAGAGTTCCTTATATCACCCCCTGTCGTTCCGACCCCGGAGGAGATTCTGGCGGTGGCGGTGCCCCCAGAATTGTCCGGAGGTACCAAAGTGTCACGCCCCCGCACAAGGAGGAGGAGAAGGAAGGCTTCTTCTCCCGCAGCCGGCCCGGAGGCCGCCGTCCCAGAGCCCGCAGCCGGCCCGGAGGCCGCCGTCCCAGAGCCCGCAGCCGGCCCGGAGGCCGCCGTCCCAGAGCCCGCAGCCGGCCCGGAGGCCGCCGTCCCTAAGTCTGCTCGTTGCCTTCGCGAGTGGAAGAGGAGGAGGAGAAGGACAACCTCTGGTCCGCGTGTTCCTGAGGGACCGCCCAAGCTGCTCGCCCTGCCGGCGCCCCCGAGACTGCTCGCCCTGCCGGCGCCCCCGAGACTGCTCGCCCTGCCGGCGCCCCCGAGACTGCTCGCCCTGCCGGCGCCCCCGAGACTGCTCGCCCTGCCGGCGCCGCCTGACCCGCCAGTCCTGACTGAGCCCACCTGGCTCACCCCTCCGGCGCCGCCTGACCCGCCGGTCCTGACTGAGCCCGCCTGGCTCACCCCTCCGGCGCCGCCTGACCCGCCGGTCCTGACTGAGCCCGCCTGGCTCACCCCTCCGGCGCCGCCTGACCCGCCGGTCTTGCCTGAGCCCGCTTGGCTGGTTCCCCCGGACCCGCCCTGGCCCTCCGCCAGGACTCTAGAGCTGCCTGAGCCACCTTGGCTCATCCCTCCTGTTCCACCTCCCTGGACTGTTAATTTAATTTTTTTCTTATTGAGGACTTTTTTCTGAGTTATTTTTTCATGATGTTATGACTGTTTTGTTGTTTTTGCTCTTTGGTTGGCCTGTTCTCTCTCTCTCCCTCCCTCCCTCCCCTGGTTTCATTTCAGTTTGGTCCCCTGTCTTTCATTTCTTGTGGTACTGTTTAGTCTGGTGTTCATGTAGGCGTCCCTTTAGAGGGGGGGGGGGGGGGGTAGTGTCAGGGTTCTGTCACTCCAGTTTGGGTTTCTAGTGTGTTGGTTGACAGAGCTCTGACACTGCCCCTTTGTTGTGTCTTGTGATTGTAAGCCCCACCCACCTTGTTCCCTCGTTTCCCTTAATTGATCCCATCTGTCTCTACTCGTTACCTTCCTCATGTGTTCCCTATTTAATCCTTGTGTGTTTGCTGTCCTGTGTGGTGTCGTTGTCATTCCATGTCTGTGCCTGAATTCCCTGGTTCTGATTTCCCGTTCCATCCGGTTTGTTTGTGTTCTTAGTTTCTGTTTAGTTATATCGTTAAGTTTATGTTTTCCCCCACGTGGGTGTTTTCTTTTGTGTGTTTGTTTATTTTGTTATCATTAATAAACCCACTTTTCCCTGCATTTGAGTCCTCCCTTAATGATCCGTGACAGGTATAGTTAAAGTAGGATCTGGTCATTTTATTTAACAGTAACCCTACAAATTTAACAAGTGACGCATCACCAATTCCAATAAGACTTGACTAAAAATCTGAGTATCTGATTTTAACAGGACTTAAGTATTTTACTGAATGCAATCTAAAATGCACTAGTCCTAAAATATTAAAATGTTAGGTAAAATGAAACCTAGTCCAAACCTGCTTGCAATGGACAGTGGTGTCGTTTGCAGTCATGTCCTCTTCTCTCATGAATCACCGGTGATTCAGCAAAACACTCACATTTGCACAAAGTAGCCTTTATTGACACGTTTGGGCAAGTAAGGGCGATATGCACGATATAGTGCCTTTAATGCCCTGTAGATGGCCATATCATTTTTGGTAGCCAAAATGAACTGCTGCAGATAAAGTTAGGTGCAATACAAAATGTAACAAGCAATTGCATTACTCATGTAAATATGAACGGACAAAGAATGATCAAATGAGGGCTATAAATACGCAGTATAAAGAGCTAAACAAAGAGCAGCAGGTTCACATCAATGAAACATTGAGTAACCATAGCAACAAACGAAAACTAGCCTAGAAACAATGGATGTAAGTTTGTATCTACAAACTAAAAGTCTAAGAATTTGAAACAGAAACTAAAACTGAATGTTCTTGAAAACTGAAGCTTTATTTAGATATATCACAAGGTGGATGATGGTGTCTACTGGGCAACGTAATGCTGATATATATACACACATCTTATTTATAACAAAAGAGAAAAACATAGGCTGCATAATTTAGGTCAGCCGGAACCGGGAACATTCTCATAACACCTGATGTACTTGATACATCAGAAGAAGAATGGCATCTACGCTGATATTATTCTCTGTTTATCCCGAGGTTACCGTGGTCAGCCAGATCCGGGCCGTATCCAGATCAGATGAAGGACCTGCACCTGGACACGAGCACAGCACTGCCCTGAAGTGTCTACAACGTCTGTGACTCTACTACACCCTTCCCTGTGAAGATCATGAATCCATCTCCAACCAGACCGAACGGGATTTAATATTTGACTTGATTTGTTGTCAATATAATAATCATGTACTGTTTGGCCGTTGGCCAGAGGAGAACTGGTCCCCCGACTGAGCCTGGTTTCTCCCAAGGTTTTTTATCCATTCTGTTCTTCATTCGTTCATTCCGTCACCTGCTGGAGTTTTGGTTCCTTGCCGCTGTCGCCTATGGCTTGCTCAGTTGGGAACACGTAACACTTAATATTCTTCAATTTTCAATTTTAGAGCTGTTGTTCAGCCAAAACAAAATTTGTTTATATTGTTTTCATGTGACCACTGTAAAGCTGCTTTGAAACAATCTGTATTGTAAAAAGCGCTATATAAATAAAGGTGACTTGACTTGACATACAATTGCTGAAATAAATGAACTGAATAAATGTAGGTCACTATGGTTTTGTGGCTCAACATATTTTGTTTATCCTGGAACAACATTCCTGTGCAAATATTTAGTCCTAACCCCATCCATACCCTTAACCTAACCTTACCCACAACTTATCATTAAAATCAGAGGGCAATGATAATGAATAACACTAATTTTGAAGCACTGAACTCTGGTTGTAAGCCTAAACTTGACATAAACTGTAAACTTGTCCCTCAGATCTTATCGGTTGATTGGAATGTTGCTCAAGGAACATGTTGCATTTGGTGATATCAGGTTCACCCATAAAGGTACTCAAAATTCACTAAAATTATAATTAACACAAAACTAGATGAGGATGCATAAGCAGATCTCTTCCCTCAACGAAGACACCAGACAGACAGCAAGATAGCCTTCTTAAAATGATCTATTTTGCGCTCACATATCTGTCAGAGCTTTTATGTCCACCACTGTACGAAACAAAGTGCCTTTCATGTAAGCTCTGAATCTCTGTGTCTGGACAAGTGAGCTGAAAATAAACAAATGACCTCTCCTTGCTCTCCAGTAGATTCTGTGCTCTGAAAGGGTGTGTGCAGAGCGCAGTGAGTATTGATAGCTGGCTTCTGCAAAGCACGTGAGAATGTGCAACATGTTGTTAAAAACATTTCATGAAAACCGTCAACTGGATTGGTTGTTCCTTCTGGTTTAAACAGAATGTCTGTGACTTTAAAGGATGGAGGAATTTGAGCAGAGAGGAGGTGCAGTCTGGAGTTTCTTTGAATGTTGTTTCTCAGAATAAAGAGAGAAAAGAGATTGACCTTCAGGTTCACAGTGTTTCTGAGAGTTTCTGTGTAGAAAATATGTCTTGATTTTGTCCAACAGTAGATGAAAATCATCTATAAATATTTTATGTGCATTTTCGTTAACTGAACAGTGTGATCGGTTGTTTTGCAATACATTTGTTGTGTCCTTTGCGGTGCAACATGACCTGTTGAGGGAATATCAATGTTATTGCATGTTGCAGGGTCACACGATTTCACTTCAGGACAAAGTTACTCAATATGTTATTATGAATGCTCACGTCTGCAATGTTCTCAATATGTTTTGATTTCATCCCGAGTTGTGTTTTATTACAACGTCCCATTAACAAAAACGTTAAATACACTTCACACTAGCATATATATTGTTAACTTAATACTCGTTCATGCCGTTTTGACATCAATATTATTCAGCACCAGTGTACATTAATAGGCTTATATGCAGACGCAAAACAGGTTAAAAAATTTTATATTACATTTATATTTACATTACATTTTATATTTATACACGGTCCAATGCAATTAAATAAATAAGCATAAATTACAAATTTGTTCCAATACATTTAATGAAATTTCATGAACACTCAATTAATATGAGGTTATCTGATTTTATACATGCAAATATGCTCTTTAACCTTATAATGACACATGTTTGGTGTACAAAAATAATTTTTTACTGTTATACGATGGTTAATTGCTCCCAAGACTGACACTTGACCATTGGTTGATCATTACCTAAAGTTCATTAGTAACCGTAATCTATAACACGGGCCAAAGCGATGAGCAAAAGTCAAATAACTATTCTATTATCTGTCAGTCTGTGATAAATAATGATTTAGTGATTCTTTCAAACTCATCTGACTTGCAGTGATCTATTAGTGTGGTATTTTAGCAGTGATACTCCTCACAGCATCAGACTTCACCAGCAGCTGAGGATCAGCAGTTGTCCTTTCCGTGGTTGTCGCCCTCTATTGGCGACTAATCAACACACACTCATCTAAAATAAATACTGTACTGTAAATCAGTGAGAATAGTAACAATGATAATTCTGTGCAGATTTTGTGAGTAAATATTTCACTCGAATGACTCCAATGAAGTTTGTTATATAATATCTTTATAGATTTATCTTCTTATGCGCGTGAATAATAAGAACAACAACAATAATAGTAATAATAATAAGAAAAATATTTCTGAATAACAAGATAAAAAATGGTAAAGTGATTTTAAAGGAATATATTTAGCATAAATGTGTATTTAGAAATAAACATTACATATTTAATAAGATAAGGACATTAAGAGTAAAACCAAGCATAATATAATATAATATAATATAATATAATATAATATAATATAATAATTGCAAAAATCAATGTGAACATTATTATTATTAACGTTATTTATTTATATAATAACAACAGTGTTTACAAAGTGATTTTAAAGGAATATATTTAGCATATATATATTAACATGTGTATGTAGAAAGAAATAAACATAACATATTTAAACGAGGACATTAAGAGTAAAGCCAAACATAATATAATATAATATAATTAATATTATATTATATAATATAGCCTATAAAATATAAATAATACAATGTATCACATATATATATATATATATATATATATATATATATATATATATATATATAATACATTATAATTATTAATTTATTTTCATATATTTTTATATTTATTTTTATATTATTATATTAATATTTAATAATATTTTTATATTATTCATATATTTTTATATTTATTTTCATTTTATTTCAACCAAGCTCAAACCCTCAGCTGATCACCCTCCAATCACCCTCTCATCCACTGACGTCTGCAAGGCACTGAGCCGGATCAGCACGCACAAGGCTGCTGGACCAGACAACATCCCTGGACGTGTCCTCAGGGCATGTGCGGAGCAGCTCGCTGGGGTCTTTACAGACATTTTCAACCTGTCTCTTGCCCAAGCAGCTGTACCAACACGCTTCAAATGCACCTCCATTGTGCCAGTGCCAAAACACTCTAGTCCGAGGTGCCCTAACGACTACCGCCCTGTAGCACTCACACCCATCATCATGAAGTGCTTTGAGCGGCTGGTCCTGGAACACCTAAAAGACTCTATACCACCCACATTGGACTCACATCAGTTTGCTTACCGCAGCAATAGGAGCACAGAGGATGCTGTTGCCATGGCACTGCACTCTGTACTCACACACCTGGACAATAAGAACTCTTATGCACGGATGCTGTTTGTTGACTTCAGCTCAGCATTCAACACTATCATCCCGACCAAGTTAATAGCCAAACTTGAAGACCTGGGCATCAATACCTCACTCTGCAACTGGATTCTGGACTTCCTGACCAACAGACCCCAGAATGTCCGATCTGGATCCACCTGCTCCACATCCATCACACTTAACACTGGTGTACCACAGGGCTGTGTGCTAAGCCCGTTTCTCTACTCCCTCTTCACCTCCGACTGCAAGCCTGTGTTTGGATCTAATGCCATCATCAAGTTCGCAGACGACACTACGGTGATCGGTCTCATCAGCAACAACGATGAGACTGCCTACAGGGAAGAGATCCAGCACCTGTCCACATGGTGCAACGACAATAACCTGCTCCTCAACACCACCAAAACGAAGGAGCTCATCGTGGACTTCAGGAAAGAGTCAAGAGGCACACACGACACCATCCACATCAATGGAATGGCCGTTGAGCGTGTCTCCAGCTTCAAGTTCCTGGGGATCCACATCTCGGCTGACATGACCTGGACAACCAACACCTCCAGCCTGGTCAAGAAGGCTCACCAGCGCCTCTTCTTCCTGAGGACACTGAGGAAGAATCAGCTCTCCTCGGCTATCCTGGTGAACTTCTACTGCTGCGCAATAGAAATCATCCTGACGAACTGTGTCACAGTGTGGTATGGGTGCTGTTCTGTCGCGGAGCGCAAGGCACTGCAGCGGGTGGTGAAAACTGCCCAACGCATCACAGGGACTCCACTTCCTGCCATCGAGCACGTCCAGAGGAAACGCTGTCTGCATCGAGCTCGCAGCATCCTCAAGGACTCCTCTCACCCAACCCACAGACTGTTCTCCCTCCTTCCCTCCGGCAGGCGTTTCAGGTGCCTCCGGACCAGAACCAGCAGACTAAAGAACAGTTTCTTCCCCAGAGCTGTCTCTTTACTGAACTCTAACCCTTGCTGACCCCACTCCTCTCTCACCCCCACCCCCACCATCCCACTCCCCTCACAGACTCCTCTCCCCCCCAACATCCCACTCCCCTCACAGACTCTCCTCTCACCCCCACCCCACCATCCCACTCCCCTCACAGACTCTCCTCTTACCCCCCCCAACATCCCACTCCCCTCACAGACTCTCCTCTTACCCCCCCCCCCCCAACATCCCACTCCCCTCATAGACTACTCTCCCCCCACCATCCCACTCCCCTCACTGACTCCTCTCCCCCCCCACCTCCATCCCACTCCCCTCATAGACTCTCCTCTTACCCCCACCACCATCCCACTCCCATCCAGACTCTCCTCTCACCCCCCACCATCCCACTCCCCTCATAGACTCCTCTCACCCCCCTGCCCCCCACCACCATCCCACTCCCCTCACAGACTCTCCCCTCTCCCCCTAAACCATCATCCTACCACCCTCATAGACTCCTCTTACCCCCCCACCAGCCCACTCCCCTCACAGACTCCCCTCTAACCCCCCCACCATCCAACTCCCCTCATAGACTCCTCTCACCCCCCTGCCCCCCCACCACCATCCCACTCCCCTCAGACTCTCCTCTCTCCCCCACCACCATCCCACTCCCCTCATAGACTCCTCACCCCCCCACCACCATCCCACTCCCCTCACAGACTCTCCTCTTACCCGCCCACCACCATCCCACTCCCCTCACAGACTCTCCTCTTACCCCCCCCAACATCCCACTCCCCTCACAGACTCTCCTCTTACCCCCCCCCAACATCCCACTCCCCTCATAGACTACTCTCCCCCCACCATCCCACTCCCCTCACTGACTCCTCTCCCCCCCACCTCCATCCCACTCCCCTCATAGACTCTCCTCTTACCCCCACCACCATCCCACTCCCATCCAGACTCTCCTCTCACCCCCCACCATCCCACTCCCCTCATAGACTCCTCTCACCCCCCTGCCCCCCACCACCATCTCACTCCCCTCACAGACTCTCCCCTCTCCCCCTAAACCATCATCCTACCACCCTCATAGACTCCTCTTACCCCCCCACCAGCCCACTCCCCTCACAGACTCCCCTCTAACCCCCCCACCAGGCCACTCCCCTCATAGACTCCTCTCCCCCCCACCATCCAACTCCCCTCATAGACTCCTCTCACCCCCCTGCCCCCCCACCACCATCCCACTCCCCTCAGACTCTCCTCTCTCCCCCACCACCATCCCACTCCCCTCATAGACTCCTCACCCCCCCACCACCATCCCACTCCCCTCACAGACTCTCCTCTTACCCGCCCACCACCATCCCACTCCCCTCAGACTCTCCTCTTACCCCCCACCACCATCCCACTCCCCTCAGACTCTCCTCTTACCCCCCCACCACCATCCCACTCCCCTCAGACTCTCCTCTTACCCCCCAACCACCATCCCACTCCCCTCAGACTCTCCTCTCTCCCCCACCACCATCCCACTCCCCTCATAGACTCCTCACCCCCCCCACCACCATCCCACTCCCCTCTCCCTCACCACCATCCCACTACCCTCATAGACTCTCCTCTTACCACCATCCCACTCCCCTCTCCCTCACCACCATCCCACTACCCTCATAGACTATCCTCTTACCCCCCCACCATCCCACTACCCTCATAGACTATCCTCTTACCCCCCCCCACCATCCCACTCCCCTCACAGACTCTCCTCTTACCCCCCCACCATCCCACTCCCCTCACAGACTCTCCTCACCCCCCACCACCCCACTCCCCTCACAGACTCCCCCACCACACCAGACTCCTTCACTGCCCCCCCCCCACTACTACCCTTATAGACTCTTCGCTCACTCTGTTACTTATTTGTGCCATTTGCACTGCTGACTGTTCATTACAGTAACAACTGTTTACAACAACTGTTTACTGCTTACAGTAACACTTGTTTACACTTGCACCTTGCACTACTGTACTTTAGCTGGAACATGCTCATTTGCACTACCAACTGTTCATACAGTACCAACTGTTTACATTTCGCATCTCACTTATTTGCACTGTCCATGCTCATTGCACTACCTTAAATTTAATGCTCACCTTAAGCTAACAATTGTATACATCTACCTGTAAAATTCTGTTTATAGTTAGAGACATCTGTATATACATTTACATTTATAGCACATATTCACCTGTAAATGCTGTTTATAGACACCTGTAATTATATTTATAGCACACACTCACCTGTCATAGTAATAACCATCTGTATATTTATATTCATTGTACATATTACCTGTAAATCCTGTACATCTCCATATCCTGCACTTATGCAACCATTGTACATATCCTGCACTTGCTGCTATTGCACTTCTGGTTAGACCTAAACTGCATTTCGTTGCCTTGTACCTGTACTTGTGTAATGACAATAAAGTTGAATCTAATCTAATCTAATCTAATCTAATATAGCTAAACATTTAACTATACGAATATATAGTGTTTTACGAATATATAGTTCAAAGGTTCTTTACGAGGAATATATTTAGCATTTATGTAAATGTAGCCACAAATAAACATATCTAATAAGATAACAAAAAACTAAAAGAGCGAAACATGTGAAGTGAATATGATATGTGTGATGACGATGATGATGATGATGATGATGAAGAGTGGAGAAGACTCCGCCTCTCTGACGTCACCTCTCCCTCCACCCGCACCCGCAGCAGCAGCAGCAGCCATGATGGTGGGTGCTTCTCTCTTTTACTCATCCTTTACTCTCTCAACGCCCCGATGCGTCGAGTAATAACGCAACTCTGTCGCGAGCGCGCGCGTGTGTGTCGCGCGGTCTGATGTGTGTGTGTCTCTCCACAGCAGGAAGGGCTGGACGACGGTCCCGATTTCCTCTCGGAGGAGGACAGAGGAGTAAGTTTTTCCTTTATTTTCTCATTTCTATTCTCCCTCCTTTCTCCTGCTGTTTGTTGTGTGTGTTTGTAGTCGTGTAAAGGACGTGTTTATTACTGCTGGTGTCACTGTGGCCTTATGTGTGTGTCTGTGTGTCTCTCCTATTTGAGTCCGTCCGTTCACTTCCTCCTGACAAAATACACACACACACTCATTTACACACACACACACACACACACACACACACACACACACACTCACTCACTCACTCACTCACTCACTCACTCACTCACTCACTCACTCACTCACTCACTCACTCACTCACTCACTCACTCACTCACTCACTCTCTCTCTCTCAGACTCATTCACACACACCCATACATTCACTCTCTCTCACTCACACACAAAACACATCATGCCATCAACCATAAACTGATCTAGCGGGTTAAATAATCCTGCTAAAGTTAAAGAATAAGCGCTTGGTCTCTGTCGTCCAGCTGCAGATTCTCTGGTGAATATTACTGTGCAACAGCTGTTACTTTAGTCAAGCAAGGTGTATAAAATGTAACAATGTTGCTCTATAATGTGACGTCAAGTGTTACAAGGTTGTTCTGCAATTACTTAATTGTAATGTTTTGGGGGAAGATATGCCTTGCAAAAATACTGTATTGTAGCATTACCGTGGTACTGTGTGCCGTACGAGAGGTTTTCTGTAAAGACCCTGCTAACAAACTCATGCTTTATTGTCAGTTTTGAAGAGAAAGGGGCTTTGTGGGAAACCTGTAACCAGATTTACCATAGTTTCTGCCAAAATACTATATTTAATACACCTATTGTTACTACAGAAGAGATCTAATGAAATGCTTTTATAGTAATGTATTTGAATCCCAATCTCTTTGAAGTTTTTCATGGTTGTTCACAGCATTATTAATCATTATCTGGACCTGTCGTTCTTCTGTCTGAGTGCAGCGACATGCATTATAACGGTTTTGTAATGAGGTTGAACTTCGTCATTTTTTGTGTAATATTCAAAAGCAGATAAAGTATGATTGTAGTAGATTAATCTGCTGTTATTAACACGCAATACTGATGCTATTAGAATGGCAGTGTGTTTATTGTTGTGTTGTTTGAGCAGCCGAGGGCAGTGAATGTGGATCTCCAGACGGACGCCACGCTACAGGTGGACATCTCAGACGCTCTGAGCGAGAGAGACAAGGTCAAGTTCACCGTCCACACAAAGGTACACAACGTCAGGGAAGAGCAGCTGCTGGGATTGTGTGCTTGTGATCTCAGTCTTGACCTTATGCACATGTGGTTTACTGCGTTCATTCGTTTAATGAATGACTGATGTTTTGTTTTTTCCCAGAGCACTCTACCTAATTTCAAGCAGAATGAATTTTCTGTGGTCAGACAGCATGAAGAATTCATCTGGCTCCACGACTCGTTCGTGGAGAACGAAGAATACGCAGGTTATATTGTGAGTGCTGTTGAGTGTTTTGCATGTTATAAAATAAGCTTGATTAATGATGTCACCGATAACTTGCCTGTGATCCTTTCATCCACTTTCCAAAGCGACTTTCATTGCATTCAAGATACACATTGACATTCTTATCGGTACTTGCTTTCCCTGGGAATCGAACCCATGACCTTGGCGTTGCAAACACCAATGCTCTACTGTTTGAGTTGCAGGACGGCTTGTTTGAGCTGTCTGCCTCGTACTCTCTTTTAAACACTAAATATGTGTGTTTTAGAGCAAACGTTCCAGACGCTCTTGCCAAGCCTGAAATCATTGCTCGTCCATTTATAGCCCTGGTTTACATAAAACGAACTGCTGTCGCATGACGAATGTCATTTTGTGTAGTTCAGGTGTAAGAAAAAAGGGAAATGATCTTTGCTACAGTTTCCTATGTGGATATTTTGGTTGAAACTATTGTTAAAGTAAAATAATGTTTAAAATGTTTTATGATATTTGATGTGCTTTCCTATTTTTCCAGGTCATATTTTGTGTCCCGTTCAAAAGTTTGTGGGCTTTTAAAGTTTAAAAGAAAAAAATGTTTATTCAGCAAGGACATATTAAATTGATCAATTATAATGAGGATTTTTTTTTATTTAAATTTTTAAAAAGTCTTTAGTTTTCTACATGGTAGCTTTTCAAGTAGTTTTCAACATAGTATTACAGTAATACCTCGGTTTACGAGTGACTTAGTATACGAACAAATCGGTGTACGAGCCTTTTATCGGAGTGCAAGAAAAATATTCCCTTGCCCACGCGCATTTTTGTGTGGAAAAGTCCTAACAAAAGCCTCTCACAAAGCCTATCACCCCTTCACTCGTTCATTCTCTCAGTGTCGCTCGGTTTGGTTTCATCATTCACCACAGTGATACTTTTATAAGTGATTTACAGCGGTTTTACCTCGTGTTGTAACATTAATTGTGATCGCTATTGTTCACGTAGTGAAATATATACGTACAGTACAGCAAATAGACAACGACCTCAAGATGAGTAAGAAAGAAGGGATGAGATTCTCCCTGTAAGCAGTAAACCCCTCCTCTCGTCTCCTTCACGCCAGCAGCGACGCTACTCAAAGATAAAGTGCGCGTTACAGTAAATTGTCAAGTATTTTTAAGTTTAATTGTCAATAATTAATTAGTATTTATATGAGATCTTAATGCTAATAATTTTAACTGTAATAGGTTAAAACCATTTTTTTTTTTTAAATGGGCATTTATGGTCACGTGGAACGAATTGAGTGATTTTTATTGCATTCTTATGGGGAAAATTGTTTTGGTGTACAAGAATTGAGTTACGAGCTCTTGGAACGAATTAAACTCATAAACCGAGGTATTACTGTATTTGTTTCATATTAGAATGATTTCTGAAGGATCATTGTGACACTGAAGACTGGAGTAATGATGCTGAAAATACAGCTTTACATAACAGGAATAAATTGCATATTTAAACATAAATTTGTGTATATAGTACTCTGAATAAAACCCTCTAAATGCTGTCTTGGTGAGCATAAGGGATTATGCTATAAACAAAATCTTGCCAACCTTTTGAATGGTCGTGTTTGTTGTTCAATGACAAAGCCGGTCGTTAGAAACGGGCAGGGCCTGCCGTCCTATTCCAGATTTTCATTGGTTTATTCTCTGCATTATAAATCTGATTTAATGTAGTTTCATCTGAGATGCTCCTATTAATACTCATCAAAGAAAGAGTCTGAAAGCACTGACTGCCATTTATTGTGTCATCAAAGCTGGCCTGAATTATTGATATAGACACTTAGACACTTTGCATTAGGAGCAGCAGTACGAGTGTTCAGAACTGTTCATTCAGTGTCTGATGATATCCTGAATCCCAAAGTTTCACTACCAAACCATTTTGGGACCTTAATAGCTGATGGATTTAGTTTTAGTTCTAAAGGACTTTAGAAACCGAGACTAAGTTAACGTTGTGACTTTCCCTGTAGATTCCGCCTGCTCCTCCGAGACCGGATTTCGATGCGTCACGGGAGAAGCTGCAGAAGCTGGGTGAAGGTGAGGGATCCATGACCAAGGAGGAGTTCACCAAGATGAAACAGGAACTGGAGGCGTGAGTTGATTTGGCTTCATATTCGATTGTTACCGTGTTGTTAGTTGCACGTCTTGCACCCAAAAATAAAAATGATCCCATAATTTACTCTCCCTCAAGCACCATTGATTACTTTCTTCCGTCATCCGTACACAACTGGAGTTATATTAAATAATAGTCTTGCTCTTTCAATCATTTAATGGTAGGGAATAGCACTTGAGATTTTGAAGGCCACAAAAGGGCGTCCATCCATCATAAAAGTGATTCATACGACTCCAGTGGGTGATAAATGCCTTCTGAAGCAAAGCAACGCATTTTTGGAAGAAAAATACCAGTTTATAAACTATAATCACTGACTTCTGGTAAAGTGGAAGTGCAGCGGATAGAGCAAAACACTGGTCATGAATTAGAAGTCTAAAGTCAGAATTTTTAAAGAGAAATGTTTAGGGAAGACGAGCTTGAGTTTGTTTCCGAGAGGCGTCTACACTCAGCCAAGCTTGCGCTACTCCTACATCCCATATCAGTCGCCGGGTCAGAGGTCATTCTTCCTCCAGAACTTAACTCGCGTACGGCTGTTACCAGAAACCAGTCATTATAGATTATGTATATAACAGTATGAGTATATTATGATGGATGGATGCGCTTTTTTGGGCTTCAGAATCTCAGGTACTGTTCACTCCCATTATAAAGCTTGGAAGAGGCAAAATATTTCTTAATATAACCCTGATTGTCTTTGGTTGAAAGAAGAAGCTCATGTACATCTAGGAAGGCTTGAAAGTCAGTAAATTATAGGATAATATACATTTTTTGGGAGAACTAACTCTTTTAATAGTAATAATAATAATATGAAACTGTGTTGCAGTGAATATCTGGCCATCTTCAAGAAGACTGTGGCAATGCACGAGGTGTTTCTGTGCCGTGTTGCTGCCCATCCCGTCCTGCGCAAAGACTTGAACTTTCATGTTTTCTTAGAGTACAACCAAGACGTAAGTGTGACTTTTACTCTAAAACTCTAAAATTATTGTTCTAAAATGTTTGGACAATTGTTTTACATTTGATTACAGTTAATATTGATACTATTATCATTACTGTTTGTGCAACTCTTGTTTTAAGTTAATAAATAACTTGTATATGAACCAT
The DNA here is from genome assembly GCA_037043235.1 of Rhodeus uyekii. Taxonomy (NCBI): domain Eukaryota; kingdom Metazoa; phylum Chordata; class Actinopteri; order Cypriniformes; family Acheilognathidae; genus Rhodeus; species Rhodeus uyekii. The sequence continues at coordinate 1,616,245 of JAWRVZ010000057.1, forward strand.
TTGATTACGATTTTCCTTAATACATAAAACGGATTGATTTAATGAATAAAAAAAGATTTAAAAGTTACTTGAAATCTCATTTATTATCCCAAAAGATGAAGTTATTGATAACAAATGCACAAGTGCAGAACAGCTTCAGTTGAAGTTGTGCAAAGCAGTTTTGTAGGCAAGACAAAAACCTTATAGAAATGCAGGTGCCGTCCTCAACACAAACATTTCTGAACATTTTAATTCTTCATTTGTCCTTCAATTTGCCACTTGAAATTACAGCTGAGTGTACGAGGGAAAAACAAGAAGGAAAGGCTGGAGGATTTCTTCAAGAACGTGGTGAAGTCTGCAGATGGGGTTCTTGTGGCAGGAGTGAAGGTCAGTTCAGCCTGTGGTCTGTTTCTCATGTCATGTGACTGTTTTACGTGTCTCTGCTTTACAAATGAGGGGGAGGAGAGGGAGCCTTTCTGAGAAATGATTTACTTGGGCTCGAGCTTCTTTGTGATCATCTGGGTTGAATGGTGGTTTATGACTCTTTGGTGAATGCTTCACTAGTAGTGAATTGCACAATTACCAAAACCATCTTCAAAAATAGTCAAAAATGGCGTTATGGTATCCAGTAGGTGATGCCAATACCAGTACACCAGAACACTAGTTACACTAGTTGGCTCCAGTCACTGTTAATTAAATCTCATTGTTCTACCAGTACCACTGTATCGGCACCAATTTCAATACAAGCTTTTGGAATTAATTTAAAATATTTAAATCATTTAATGTGTTTATTATTTATAAGTAATATTTAACCTTAAAACATATTTGTATGTAAACAAGTAGGATCCCATTTTTCCTATTTTGAATATATTTTGAAATGTAATTTATTCCTGTTATGTAAAGCTGTATTTTCAGCATCATTCCTCCAGTCTTCAGTGTCACATGATCCTTCAGAAATCTGCTGCTCAAGAATCATGTCTTGTTATGAACTTTAAAATCAGTTCTGCTGCTTTGTAGAAACATTTATACTTTTTATTTTTTTGGATTCTTTGATCAAAGTTCAAAAGATCAGCATTTATTTGAAATGCAAAACTTTTGTAGCATTGTAAATGTCTTTATTGTCACTGTGATCAATTTGATGCATCCTTGCTAAATTAAAGTATTAATCTCATCAAATAAATAATCTTACTTGCATTTGAACGTTAATGTAAGACTGCCAGAAGCAGAGTCTCACAACACGTTTCATCCCCAAATAATTGAATTAACCAAATTATATAATTTCTTTGTGAGATTTAACCTAATTTTATATTTATTTCTGTTTTATCGCAGGACGTTGATGATTTCTTTGAACATGAGAAGACATTCCTATTAGAGTACCACAACCGTGTTAAAGACGCGTCTGCCAAATCTGATCGAATGATCAGGTCTCACAAAAGTAAGTTTTTTTTTGTTTTCTGTTCATCACATTTATAGATGCTTACGGCTCATGTGACGGTCTGCTGTCAAGGATGAGGGAAGGTCAGAGTTCTCCAGTCACAGGAAGCGTGTGTTACAGAGATAAAAACCAACCAATTCGTTTGCCAATTGCATTTCAGATGTGTGCTCAATCTGTGCTTTGCACTTCTTAAGGTTCATTTGATAGAACATTTTTTAAACTATCTAAACCAGGAACTCGCATTCAATGTCAAATCTATGAACTATAAATACGGCCATATCATCATAAGGACGTTTCCTTGTGTTTAGTTCTGTTTGTGTCCAACATTTGTTTGCTTGCTGCACTGGAAAGGTTGTTTTTTTTCTGTTATGAAGCGTCTACCTGATTTTGAAGGCAGTGCCTAGTGGGAAAATGTGTCATTTGTCATGAAGCCAGCAAATGTCAGGTGACTCAAGTGGCATTTTAACATTTTAGTAATTCTCCCTGAGGAAAAGTTTTGTCAGATGATCTGAATAATGTTTAAACTGTTTTTGTTTTAGAGATTTGAAAGCAACACTATTAATACAGAATTATTCAGAAAAGTGTTTCTGACATTCACTTCATTCTCTTGCATCATGCGTCTTTCCCTTTCCGAGCCAAACGTTTTGCTTTTCCTTGTGTGCCGTGAGTCTTATTGGCACAACACTGAAACATGATCTGGAGAAGCAGAATGCTGTGAAACTGTTGAGTGCTGCACCACGGAGTCAATGAATGTGTACTGACAGCATTTCCTTGTCCAGAGATCTAACAGGACGTGTGTTTCAGGTGCGGCGGATGATATCAACAGAATCGCCTCAACGCTGTACACCTTAGGAACCCAAGACTCCACAGACCTGTGCAAGTACGGCATCCGTTTCCTCACCTAGCTCCACAAATAAATGTTAGAACCTCATTTTTGACTTGCTTTTTATTTTGGTTACTTCTAAACAGATTTTTCCTGAAAGTATCAGAGCTTTTTGAGAAAACAAGGGTAAGCATTTCCAGTTTTATAACGATTTTAAGATGTAGAGCTGCACAATTAATCGATTGCAGTCTCGATTCAAACACCCATGCGATCTCATTCCTAAATGACAACTATTAAATGTGTCTGTTAAACCTTTGACAAAATCATAGCAGGACATTCAAATCTGCATTGACGCTGCTGCTCGCCCAGAGAGAGATTTTCAACCACACAGTATAATTATTTTTGTTACAAATATTCATATATTCACAGAAGTACTGGTAAAAAAGTTTATAGTTACTCATATAAAGAATGAGTAGTGTCTATTGTAGTGATAGAAATAGAGCAAATCACCTTTTGAACATTTGAGTCATTTATTTATGAGTGTCAATGAATCAAACATTCACACCATTCAAATTACTTGAACATTTTAAAAATAGACTGCAGCACTTAACATTTTGTCAGAACCACAAGTAAATTACATCTTATTTTGTTGTCTGTTCAGAGTCGTGCAAGAATCATGAAACCAAAACAAATTGTGAATTATCCAGAATCGTGCATTTCTGTATATGTAGTGCTGTCCAAAGTTTGCACCCTCCTTAAACCTTTGTGTGTGTGTGTGTGCATATATGTACACCACAATGCATATATGCATACGCGCACACATTTATTAATCATAAAATATGTAAAACAAAGAAGCATTATCAGACAATTAAGAAATATTGGTAACCCCTACAATATAATATATTGTTAAACTATAATTTAAATATACATGTGTGTATGTCTCTTTTTTTTTAAGTTAGTTAATTAAAATACATTATTTGTTCTTTGTTCATGTGCACTTGAATTGAAAATTTGATAATGAAATGTCTTTTTTAACTTTTTAAATATACTTAAAATCTCTGAGGCAAAGAAAAGGTCATTTGGTCTTTTGGTGTGTTCACTAACCTTTATATTCAAAAGAATGTGATTGTAAAGTCACACTTCTTCCCCTCATTTGTTTCAAATTCTGTTTCCTGTGCAGAAAATTGAAGCGCGCGTAGCAGCCGATGAGGATTTGAAACTTGCCGACTTGTTGAAGTACTACCTCAGAGAGTCGCAAGCAGCTAAGGTAGAGACGTGTGCTCAGCATGTTGAACTGACAGCTGCTCATTAGAGGTCGATTCTACATTAGAGTGATTTGTTGATCTACCCGAGCCCTGGGGTACAACGTAAAAGAGCTACAACAGTGATTGGACTATTAATTTACACCAAGGCAAAACAGTGCAACGGTGACCTCTTGCACCATAAGATTCAGTTTTAAACCGTATTGATTGTTTGTTGCCATGGATTGATCTTCCAGTATTAGTAGTTATTGCTTGCTGAAACCATTTAAAAATGCTTTTAGATCATATGAGTTTCTTTAGGTGTAAACCTCATTATCCCCTCAACAGGACCTCCTGTACAGACGAGGAAGGGCATTAGTTGATTATGAGAATGCTAATAAAGCTCTGGACAAAGCCCGAGCCAAAAACAAGGACGTCCTCCAAGCAGAAACCACACAGCAAGTGTGCTGTCAGAAGTTTGAGAAAATCTCTGAATCTGCAAAACAAGGTACTTTATGTGTGTGTCTCATCATTCAAACACTGATTGCAGCATAATAAAAGCTTCTCTGCTCTTGTTAGTCTTCCTTTAAACCCACATAGGCATTTGATATTTGTCGATTTCTTGGTTTTTAAGCGTTACACTAGTTGGCTTCAGCCACTGTTAATTAAATATCATTGTTCCAAAACCCGGCTCAACAGATCTGCACATGTTAAAGATCACTTAATAATAGAAATAAATCACGATTATGATTTGGGGTGGTTCTCTTATAAAATTGCAAAGGCAACAATTTAATTAACTATACAGAGGTTGGACAATGAATTGAAACACCTGGTTTTAGTCACAGTAATTTATTAGTGTGGTGTAGGCAGGGCCTCCTTCTGTGGTCAATACAGCATCAGTAGCTCAAACCATCACTGATCCACCCCCTGCTTTACTCTGGGCAGCAACAGTCTTCGAGGTTTCTCCACACCATAACTCCCAAAGGCAGTGAAGGTGGAGTCAGCAGAGGACAATACATGTTTCACATTGTCCACAGTCCCAGATTTACACAGTTGGCCCCAATAAAACCAACATGTGGCATTGTCACGAGTCACGCTCAGCCAAAGGTTTGACTAAAGCAGCCCATCCATGAATATCGACTCAGTGGATCTCCTGACGAACAGTTTTGAGTGCACATTTAATTCTGCAGTGAGTTGAGCAGCTGTAGTTTTGTTTTTTGGATAAACTCCCAGTTAGTATCTGGACAGCTTCCTCTTGCATTGAAACCTCCAACAGTTTATTGGCCAGTGTTCAGTTTCATTCTCCAACCTCTGTAAGTGCAAGGCACATTTCAGTGTGACGCATGTGACTCGTGATCTGGTGTGTTCAGCGTCTCAGAGCGCTTATAAAAGTGGCTGTTGTTCACAAAAGAGAAGCTTTAAAGTTGTGATAAACTTGGAGCAACACCTTTTTTTTTTTTGGCATTTGTCTGAGTGAAACGGCTTATCAAAAAGAAAAAAACGTAGGATGGGGACCGGGTTGTTTGCATCGGTTTGACGTCATCAATTGACTATGAAAATGTGCGTAAAATGTGTCAACGCATTTAATCGTTCATTTATAATAATGCCGTCTTCTGCTCCCAGGCATGAATCTATCACATAAAACCAGATAACCATCAGTGTAGGAATACTTTAAGACAGGCTGAATAAAATGGTTTTTTGTTCACTCTGTAAATCCTCAAAACAGTGAGTTTTCTGGGAGTCGTTGTTGCATGTTTTTGGTCAAGAACTCATTGACTGCTCCCTAAAGCTGAAGCTCTCGGCTAGTGCCCTAATGTAACCGATAATAATACTAGTGTTAAAACAGTGCTGATGTAACTGCCTCCAATGGCTACAATAAACTAGACTTTAACTTCTAACCTCAACTTTAGTCTGGCAACGATGCTTTCTGTGCGTTTGTCAGTGTTTAGAAGTTATTTATTCACATGTAGAGTTTCAAAATAAACGGCTAGTTTTACATTGATATGACGCTGTAAGCGAGTGAATGTGAAGCGCTTGCAGAGAAATAATACAAGTGCAGTTTCCTTTACTATCGGCACAAGTCAATTAAGTAAATCATACACTCAGCTGCGGTAATTAATAACAGATTATTGTTAACACATTTCGTAATCAGGCCTTCACTCTCTATCTTACATTTATGATGAATAGTGTCATCTGTTAAATAGTTTTAAATGCTTCCTGTGTTCATACATTTCATAATAAAAGGACAAATACATGACCCGTACTAAAATAAAATTAATATTGTCATTCATAGATTTCATTTTAAAATGTTAGTGAATTATTATTGTTTGTTATATGTTTCAGGAAGAGGGAACGATTTCTTTCATAAAAACAAAGCCACTGTTTGCGCGCCCCACATTACCAATAACATTGTAAACATGATTGTCAATGATATGAGAGGACTTGAACGTTTAAATGTTGTTGTGTTGTTGCCCTGTATTAGACCGCATTTAGGTTGGATTTTGCTCACTTTTTTTGCACAATGTAAGGCAGAATGTATGTGACATTAATGATTAATGATAGTGATGCTCTAAAATGGTGTTTGTTTTAATTTTGGCACTAAGTTGAACAATTTTGTTAGGAAAATGATTTGATAAAAGTTTCAAATACAAATGATGGAAGTTGAACTTATTTATTCGGCTAATCATAAACAAAAAACTTGGATGAAACTGAAAAATAATCTAAAGAAAAGTAGTCGAATAATTGGAAAAATAAGCGACAAAAAATGATCAGTAGCTG